>VYZW01011350.1:0-18342 GCA_013401315.1 Balaeniceps rex
TCTTTTCCAACCAAAAGATTCTGTGATTCTGTGATTTGTGGCCCTTCACCGGACTCTCTCCAGTATGCCATGTCTGTCTTGTACTGACCAGCCCAGAACTGGACTCAGCACTCCAGGTATGGCCTCACCAGTGCTGAGTAGATGGGAAAGATCACCTCCCTTGACCTGCTGGCAATACTTTGTCTAATGCCACCAAGGGCACCATTAAACTTTGCCACAGGGGCACATCACTGGCTCACATTCAATTTGGTGTTCATCAGGACCCCTGAATCCTTTTCTGAGAAGCTGCTTTCCAGTTGCGTGGCCCCCAGCATATGGTGGTGCCTGGGGTTGTTCCTTCCCAGGTACAGGACTTTGCACTTCTCTTTGTTGAACTTCATGTGGTTCCTGTCAGCCATTTCTCCAGTCTGTAGAGGTCCCCCTGGATGGCAGCACGACCCTCTGGCGTTATCAGCTACTCCTCCCAGTTTGGTGTCGTCAGCAAAAACTTGCTGAGGGTACACTCTGCCCCATCATCCAAACCATGAATGAAGATGTTAAACAGGATTGGACCCAGTAGCATATATTCAAGTTAGTTTAGTTACCAAGTTATCTTCTGTATTTGGTTTGGAACCAAAACTTCTAACAGTTATTAAAAAAACGCATACCCTAGTTAAATGGAAAAACAGAAAACCCATTTTGTAACTGTCGTGGTTTAGCTCCAGTCGGCAGCTGAGCACCACACAGCCGCTCACTCACCCTCCCCCTCCCCGGTGGGATGGGAGAGAGAATCAGAAGGGCAAAAGAAAACTTGTGGGTTGAGATAAAACCAGTTTAATAATTGAAATAAAATAACAATAATAATGATAGTAATAAAATTGCAATGAAAAGGAGAACGAGAGAGAGAGAAACAAAACCCAGGGGAAAAAAAAAAACAAACAAGTGATGCAACCGCTGGGTCCAACACCCACCGACTGACGCCCAGCCAGTCCCCGAGCAGCGATCGCTGTCCCCCGGCCAACTCCCCCCAGTTTATATACTGAGCATGATGTCATATGGTATGGAATAGCCCTTTGGTCAGTTTGGATCAACTATCTTTGCTGTGCCCCCTCCCAGTTTCTCGCTCACCTGGCAGAGCATGGGAAGCTGAAAAAGAAAGTCCTTGACTATTCCAAGCACTACTTGGCAACAACTAAAACATCAGTGTGTTATCAGCATTCTTCTTACACTAAATCCAAAACACAGGACTATGCCAGCTACTAGGAAGAAAATTAACTCTAACCCAGCCAAAACCAGGACACTATCACCAAAGGTCTACCTAATTCAATGTCCTGTCTCCAACAGAGGCCAATAGAAAACGATTAGGAAGGAATGGAAGAAGCAGGGCATTTAGAGAGTGATCCCTCTGATACAATATCATAATTTCTTCTGACTGAACAGTCTAAATGCTTCCTGAGCTACTGAGTCATTGTGTTTAATGTCTACCAATTGCCCTTTTCTCTATTATTAGTCTACTCCCTTTTTCCACCATTATGTTTTTCACCTCTACAGACACTTGTCCCAATTGGAGGAAATCTGTTTCTTTTAAAAAAACAACAAAAATAACTGGGTTTGGTGGGGTTGGTTTTTTTTTTTCCCTTTTAAACCTGGAACTCAGATCATGAATCATTTCAGTGACAGTGTTCTAGTTTTTCATTTGACGAAATTGTGAGCAGTCAACATCTTTTCATTTTTGAACTTCAGTATGGTGTTAAATCAACTTCTTTTCAGAGAACTGTTGAGAATGCTACAAGTTCTCTACTCTGAACAGAATTTAGTCCAACACTAGCCCATCAGCATTCATACATAATTCTTTTTTTCTTACATGTATTACTTTGCTTTTAGCAATACTAATTTTCATATAGTATTTTCCATTTAGTACTGTAAGCTCTTAATAGAACAAATTATCTTAAATTTTGCATTACCAACAAATGCTGCTATTACACAGTTTTCTGATTTTACAGGTCGCCCACAAGTATGTTGAACAACCTGGACACTACTAAACATATTCAAAGGACATCTCAGTACATTAGAACGTCTGGACCATGTGAGAACCAAAAGACCTATCTAGCATGGTAGCCTGCCTCATACAGTAGCCAAACCAGCATGCTAACAATAATACAAAGGCAAGCATACATATTACTTCCTCAGGGATTTCCTGAGCTATAGGTAGTTTCTATACATTTGGTAAGCCTCAAAAGATTTCCATGAACTTACTCAGCCTCAGACCTTACTTACTCAGTACTCAGACCTTAAATCCAGGTGACCTCTTAAAATCTACTTCCATCACGTAATAAGGATTTTCTCACCTCATTTACATGTCGTAGGGAAAAAGGTCCTTCTTTTGCTTGTTTTAAACCTGCCTCCTGCTAAATTCACTTAATACTTCCTAGTTCTTAAATTGGAACAAAGAAATATTTCTACCAGCTCTATTCTTCATTACATTTCTTTACTGCTAATTAGCTTGGCACAGGTATCAGGCTTCCAGACCTGTAGTTTCCTTGGATTCCTAAGGAATGTTTCTAAAAAAATGGTGTTTTATTTGACACCCCATACTCCCCCGTTACTGAGAATATTTGTGAGGGGTTAAATAATAACTGTTGTAATTCACCTATTTTAGCCTTGAATTCCTTTTCACTATCCAATTTATCAATTATTTCTGCACCTCTTCAGTTAACAACCTAGTTTGCGACTGCTTCTCCAACTCCTCTCCTGTAAATAATGTTTCCAGTGCAGAAACCCTCCTGACAGTCTCTATAGCAAAAACTGACTCAAATCATTAATTTAGTTTTTCAGCAATGACCTTATCCTTCTTGAATGCTCTTTGATCATCTCTCAGCCCACCAATTCTCTGGCAGACTTCTTGAATCTGATGTGTTTGAAAAAAGGTTTATTTCAACTTCATACTCAGTCACTCAGAATCTTTTTCACATCTTTATTGCGGTTTAACATTTCATTTTCTGGAGCTTATTTTCCTACCTCTTTTCCTCATTTGGAGGAAAAGACATGACTTCCATTCATAAGTGACGCGAGTTTGCTTTTAATATCTATTATCTTTCCTTAGTTTATGGTTTAAACATGCTGTAGGATTTTTGGAACCATTCTTAAATGTAACATGCATGTGTGTGTAATGCTATCTTTAAATGAACTCTAGGCTGTCTGAAATTTTTTTAGCTGTTTGACCATCTTTTCTATTTTTAAGTTGTACTTTGGCAGATTTTATTCCCCTGGGATGTTGCATTTTGAGTATTTTCTGGTTATTTTTACATAACAATTGTTCAACAGTTAATACTCCTGACCAGGATCTGTGCACTGTTTTGGACTAAATTGTGAGTTCCTTTACTAGCTGCACCAAGAACATTCTTGTTTAAAAAGTAGTCTTTTGCACTACATTCTATTCTGACACCCACACAGCCTGCCAAAGGGTTACAGAAGGCTGATATTATATTCTTAGCCTTCCTTTGGCAAGACCCACTCACTTCTACACTTTTGTTTGGGCAGTTGCTGATATAACATTAAACCTATGCTGTCCCAATTTAGGTGCAGAATTTTATTTCATAGAGATCTCACACACCATTTTATTTCCGCTGACTTTCTTATTTATTTTATGTTATTCTTAAATCCATAGTGCCTTTCTTCCACAAGCCACTCAGTCATTCCCAAACAACTTCTTGTTTCTGACATGCCTATTGTGTCACCTCTTTCCAACACCCTTTAAGGGCAGGTACTAATTAGCAGAGTAAGTAACCTTTCTCAGCTGCTGGGTATGGATACTTTTGCAGACACTGGGACAATACTTGGATGCATCCAATCCTAGCTTCTGTAACAAAGACACCTGAGAGGACTTGCAATGTGCTCCTGCCAGATGACCGTCAGACGATCCAGCCATATGACCAGCATTTCACAACACATTTCATTGGGTTTCTGCCACTGAAAAGTGACAGATGTAGCCTAAGAAACTTTCTGCCATTTTTGGCATTAGACAAGTCTCATATAGTGATGAACAGGGACTTATTTAGACTGTACTTGTAATGGGTCTTCAGAACAGAGAAAAGTATCACCCTGCACCCCACCACATATTTGTACATTTTGATAAAATCTCCCTGAGACTTCTCTTCTCAAGGCTGAGCAACCCTAGCCCTCTCAGCCTCTACTTACAGGATAGATGCTCCAAGTCCTTAATCATCTTCCCAGCCATTTCCTGGACTTGCTCCAAAATGTCCATGTCTCTCTTATACTGAGGAGCCCAGAACTGGACACAGCTCTCCAGGTGTGCTCTCATCACTGCTGAGCAGATGGGGAAGGATCACCTCTCTCAACCTGCTGGTGACACTCTAACTAATGCAGCCTAGGATACTGTTGGCTTTCTTTGCAGCAAGGGCACATTGATGGCTTATGTTCAACTTGGTGTACACCACTGCTCTCACTCACTGCTTCCTCCTGATGCTCCTGGGTGATTTAGGCACAGCTGGCTCACAGGTCTCATTGAACAGAGCTCCCAGCCCATTATCTGCTACCAGGCACTGAACTATCGTGTAGCTGCCCTTCTGCAGGCAGAGAAGGAGCTTTCCTCCTGGTGTCGGAAGTCACTGGTTTGCATTATTCACCATCATTGGAGTCTCCATTTCTGAACCAACAGGCACAGACTCTGCCTGCCTCTGTTTTGGTACAGGTGTGGCTTCAGGCTGCAGAGTCCCAGCGAAAAGTCAGTTAATCTCCTTCCTGTCATCTCTGATGCTGTGCATGTCTGATGACATCCTCCTGCAGTTCTTTACTTGGTGACACAAATTCCCAGCCACAGCAAACATTTTGCAGGCAAGGACACCACGTCTTTCTGCCTCACCCTCAGCAAGGTCTCAGACAGTTTGTGCAGCCTCAGAGGTGAAAAGTCTCCCTCTGAGACTCAGCCTGAGTTGAGGGCTCTGCTGTACTGGGTTAGTTGCTCCAGTGGGTGCTGGGTCTGTGCCCAGACTGTGCCTCACCACCATTGTTGAGCACAAACCCCACTCTTTCTGCCCCTCCTTCTGTGCACATTTCTGCATGAACTGATGTGCAAACATGCAGCATGTTAGCTGCCTCTGTTGCTTTACTTAATGCAACAGTAAAAATGCTGCTGCTTTGCATGAAAGTATATTATCAACTGCTAAGTGACTTAAAATTACACACTTAAACAAAGTTTTTAAGAATTTTAAGTATGCACAATGTTCTCATTCAAATGTAAAATATCCATGTATGAATCCAAGTAGTGTGTTTTTCCACTTAGAGCTTTGGTACTTGAAGTTAGTTACTTTGCCAAGCAATGTGAGTGCAGTCAATCTCAAGCTGTTTGTAGGATATAAAAAACCCCAGCTGTTTGGCTATGTGGCATGGAGTTTTTATGTTCACTTTCCTTTCAAGAAAACAGCATCGCTAACCAGCACGCTTTTCACTGATGCATATCTATATACTGAATGTTAGATAAACTGGAAGACTTAATTCTTTCATAAGAAGTGAAGGTTACTTAGTGTCATTTGTTACAAGGATGGAGCAGGAATATCACTTACAATAATTTTTGGCTAGTAGTGGTAAAGAACTCACTTTGTTCAAGTACTCAGTAGTTTATTTTGGACATCATATGAAGACTGTGGGCTTCAAGCCTGACACTCTGTGTAAGGCAGTGGTCTGAACCTAAAATGTTGTCAAGAAAGGTCAATTTCTCACTAAAATTTAATCTCTGACAGCAGCATAAAGGAGAGAAAAGCTTCTGTCCTGGACAAAAAGACTTGCTACTTGATAATCAGTAGCGGAGAAGACAGATTTGTCACTCTTAAAATGATTTAATGAGAAAGGTACTCCATGAATTAGATTCTCAAGTTATGCAAGCACATCAATATGAAGATGGACAATACTGAACATCAATTTTTCCACAGGTGATTCAGTAGCTCTCATAATTCTCCTACCCAATACCAGCTTTAATTATCTCTTGAAAATAGCTCATTTGCAGTAGATGTAAAATTACTGTTGGTTAATTAATCTCTTGGCATCTTAAATTTAATCCCTAAAGACAAAAGTTCCATGAGTTTTCTTGGTGTGAGCCCTAATCTATTGTTAGAGTTGGTTTCAAAACTAGAATAGTAGATGGAAGCATATACCAGAACTCAGCATACAATTTTTCATCATAAATACATATTTATGATACTTGTATATAAGAAATAGTGTATTTGGCAAGGTTTGTTGTATTTCTAATAAATATCTCACTATCTTAATAAATTAATGGTTTAGTAAGTGAAAGCACAACTCCCTTCTGTGCCTTGCTAATGAGTACAAGAACTGCTTGAAATGCAGCGCTTAAATTTGCATTAAAATGTCAAGGGCTATGCATGTCAAACTCTATCTCAACTAACTCATTCCCCCTAAGAATACAGGCTAATGTCAGCTTAACGAACTGTTTAGCAAATACTATTGTGTCATTGACAACTATACCCTACAGCTTAAGCTAAATAAGGCTTCATCTCTTCAGTTCTGATTAACTTGCTTTTGTCATTTTCCTCTTTCCAATTTCACTTGAAACTTAAATTGCTTATTCTAGCCACTGCTTTTCTATGGTTCCTGTAATTCTCATGCTTGTCATTTTTGGACAAGAAACAATTTGTCTAAGACATCATCTTGCATACTTTTAAACAGACTGCTCATTGTCAGAGCAATAGTTATTAATAAATCACAGAATAATAAGGAATTTGATTACCTTGAAAGTCTATTTGTCATTTCAAGTTTTTATTTTCTTTTTGTAACTGTCTTAACTAAGTGGAAACACTACACTATGCTGTAGTTTCAGCAACAGTTATGCATACTGCAGACCATAAGGGATTCAGAAAAGATATGAGGCCTGGAATACTGTACTTTAACACGACGATGATTGATTGTGTTCTACTGGCTCTTCAAAGTGTACTTGCAAGTGAAACTCCTTCTCTTAATACAGTAAAAAGGTATTTTGTGCTTAGTAATAACTAACAAGATAGCTGGAGAAAAAGTTAAAGGCTTGGCTCTTACAGGAACATTCTCAAAGATGAAACACGCTGAACCAGTATTTTATTTAAGAGTTATCTACAAGCAGGTAGACTGGCAATGTGCTATAGGTTCTAACACATAATACCACAGGTGACTTATGATTTTAAATCATCAGATGATAGCTGTTTTAAATTTCACCGTACACAACAGTGGTCTGACCTCTGATGTCTGAAAACGTGTACGACCACTGTCGTTCTGGTTTACATTTTGTCAGTGCCATACAGCTGCTGCCTAACCTAGTGGCCCTTAAGCAAGCAGATTAGAATAAGCAAAGAAGCCGCATGAACTCAATGGCTGATGCCAATGGCAACTCTAGGTGCAAAGCAATTCTGAAAATTATGTTAGTCTGGGTTCTGATCAAGCAGAGGCGAAACACGCTGGCATTACTGAGTTAAACATGACCGCCTATCTGCTTAAAGGATGAAATATAGTGGTCTATCAAACACATTCTTCACAAGCACTCAAAAAGCACAACATAAAAATCTAAATTATGCTATTTTTTAAAAAAGCACTGAAGTGAGATGGCACATTATCTTAAGAGGATATTTTTTCATTACTACTTTTGAAAGTAGTATGCTTCTTTTTGGACAATGATCACGAATGGGACAATTCCTAATGAATGACTAAAACAGGAAAGTTATGTTTTCTTGCAGATTATAATAAAAAGCATTCTGAGCACCAGATTTAACTAAAGGGCTTCTAACTATGCCAAGCCAAACAATATTAAAAAAAACCCAACACCCACCTTCCCTTCCCTACCAAGATATTATGACTTCCCTTATTTGTTATAGGATTGTTCTAAAAACTCATGGCACTTTCCATTAGATTTTTTCCTGAGATGCGCTGTGGAGTGCACTGTGGAATTACAGACAAATTACTGCCAGAACAGAATGGTGACCAGCAGAAAGAAAATCCACAGGAACTTGTCCAGCTGTAGGCAGTTGCAAAGGGCTGCCAAACACAACTGCTGATGTAAAAGAGCGAGAATGTGAAGCTGTTCAAACAGTAAACAAGTACATCTGCTCCTGAATGTTATCATTAAATAAACTGCAATAATATGCTTTACATTACTGCAGCATTCTTGTTTTGAACTACAACTCTGAAGAGTTTTGAACTGGAGAAATTTCACCAAAACTTTTTGGGTTCTTTTGCATTGCAGACCCGTAAGTGGAAAAGCCCATTACAATTACTGAATAGTGTTGGAGTCTAAGTTCTAGCAAAACCTGTGTCATATAATTTGGAATACGCACTGATGAATGCTTTTGAAAACCAGATGGGATCCCTGTGAATGGTAAGCATTCAGTGCCTTTAAAACCATTTATAATGTTTTAAAAAAGAAAGAATAAATAGGACACTTGGCTGTAGAACACAAGAAACTTTGACCCCTCTCCCACTCTGAACTTGATCTTTTCAGACTTGGAGATATTTTACAGGGGCTAATATAAGAAAAGTCAGGAAAAAAAAAACAATTTCTAAGTAGAAAATGGTATGGCATCATATATCTTCTGTAAAACACAGGAGATTAAAGAATTATGTGCATGAAAACAACTTTGTGTTCTTTGCTCCTATCATTAATTATTGTAAAGTTACAAAAATAGTAGTGCTTACTTTGGCTACAGAAACTAAACTTGGCAGGGTTTTGTCAAACCCTCAACTGTTTGGGTTTTTCAGATTTCATTTATGATCTATGATATAAAATAATATGACGTGTAGTAAACTAGTGTACTGGTTTTGGCTGGGATATAATTAATTTTCTTCATTGTATCTTGTGAGGGGCTATGTTTTGCATCTGTGATGAAACAGTGTTGATAACACAGGGATGTTCCAGCTATTGCTGAGCAGCGCTTGCACAGTATCAAGGCCTTTTCTGCTTCTCACACTGCCCCCCACGGCGAGTTGGCTGGGGGTGCACAAGGGGTTAGGAGGGGACACAGCTGGGACAGCTGACCCCAACGGACGAAAGGGATATTCCCTACCATATGATGTCGTGCTCAGCAATAAAAGCTGGGGAGCAAGTTTGCCAGGGCTTTAAACTGTGCTTTTAAAACTGTCCTTCCTTCAGAAGTTCCTCCAACTTCTTCTAAAACAAAGAAAAGCTCTACTGTGGGTACTTCTTTATGTCCCTCCGTAGGGAGCTCAAGGCACAGAATTCACCTGCTATGACTAACTGTCCTTGGCACTGCTATTATATCTCAATTACCTATCAGCTTTATTATTGCGATGTGCTTGAAAAAGATTCTCATATTGTTTTTTAGGCCTTCAGCACAGTCATTTTCTTGGTATGGAAGGGCAGTATTTTGGTTCTTGCTCTTTCTTTTACCTTACTGTGATTTTATGTTAATTTGCAGATTTCCTACTGTCCCTTGCCGGGACAAGATGTTTTTATATGATGTCTTTTGGTTTCCAATGCCTATTATATACTCAGGTATTTTATCCTGCTACCTTTTTGGATACTCTAAGATTTATTCTTTTTTATAAATACCGTGCATAGCTCCTACATAGTTAAGAAGAAAACATACAAAAATTTATTTCCACCTTTAGAGATTGCTTTAGCTTTTTGACTGTCTTTCCAAATTTTCTTAGGAGCACATCAAATACGGAGAATATTATTGCCACTTTACAGAACAGTCTTTAAATAACAGTATTTTGAATGAGCCTGTCTTGCACCGTTCTCACAACATATTGAGTTGCTTCCCTTATTCTAAGTTCTCCAATTAGACCGCTTCTTGAAAGAACATTTAAGGATGCTCAAAAATCAGCCTCCACTCCATCATGACAGTTAGCCAGTCTATGGGAAGCTAACCGTAGTTTACTTTTTCACTATGGTGTTTATTTTTGCCTTCAAAGCTTCTTTAGTTAGTTTCACCACCTGGATTAAGTAGTACTGCAGTCCTAACTTTTTCTACTCTTACTTAGGCATGAAATATCAATTTTCTCAGACACAGCGTTGTTTGCTGATACAATTTGTATACTTACCCAACTTGGCTCTATGCTTTCTTGCTTCATGTGTTCTAGAGTCTAGACCTCAATCAAAGAATTTGACCATTGGTATTACAGTGTCTCACTGACTAAACTTCCTTCTATTGATTTTCTGTGACACCATTTAAACTGAAAACTCCAGGTAAACTATGCTGTTTGGTTTTGATTTTCTTTTACATAAAATTCCTTTGCACTGACATGAAAGCATACCTACATTTGGCCTCAGACTGATGTATTCTTATGTCCCTGCTTCAGTGAGATTTTATTGATCAAAATTACTTCTCCATGTAGCCCACTTGAATTTTAACAAATTCTACCTTTAAAAAAATTATTCATTTTTTGACAATACAGAGTTTTATTATTTAAACATTAAAGAATGATCCATATTGAACAAGGCACTCACTAGATTTCTCCCTGCCCCTGGTTTTAAATTACCTTATAACCTTTACTGGTTTTGCCTTTCTCATCTCTGCATATCTCAGCTGCTTATCATCCTTACCAAGTCTGTAAGCCCTTCTATGCCTTTGGCCACCAGACTCATTAAAAACAAGAATTAAGCTATTCTTTCTCCCAGAAATTACCCATGACTGTTAACAACTACTCAAAAAAAAGACAAAAAAGCCCCTTAGAAAGTTGTGTTATAATTTTCTCATCTCAGAACAATAACTCTACACTAAATACAATAGATAGCCAAAGTAAATAAATGTTTGTGGTTTTACCTCTTAGTGGAAAGTGCTTACAAGTAGTATTTCATTTAAACAAAATTTTCTATTAAGTATTTCAGTTGTGTGGGTAAGGTCTTCAAGTATCAGTTCCCCTGCCCCCAAAAACAACCACCCACCGGGGATCTTCAGTTCCCCTAATCAAGCAGAAGAGAAAAAAATTCACCAAGTTACCAAGTACACAGTGTTCTTGTTTCGCTGCCGGAATGAAATCTACTACTGTCCAAAAATCAGCTACCAGACCTAACAAGAAGACCGGTTTGGGTCATTACAAGTAAAGACCAAGACTCCAGGTGTCTTTGCAACACTGAAAGAATATCTTGAGTTATAACCTACATTTACGGCATGAGTCCTCCTTTTTGTGATTTGGAAAAACTACCATAGATCTATATAAAGATGTGCAACACTCATCTCTTTTCAGTAAGCATTGCAAACAATAAATGATGGATGCTAAAGAAAAAAGATAAATCATCTAATCAATTTGACTCTTCAAACTGAAAGACTGCTCTGTATGATGTTGTCCCAGTTTCGGCTGGGATAGAGTTAATTTTCTTCCTAGTAGCTGGCATACGTTCTTTGTATATTGCAACTTTATTACTTTTTAAGTCTTATGATTTATATGATTAACCAGCTTTTTTTTTTTTTCCAGAAATGGTAGAAATTACAACATGAGTTTCTGCTCAGGGACAGAAGACATGCCAAGATAGAAAAGTGGACTGTCTGACTAACTACACAAAAGAAACTTTCATTCCAACTGGCCCACACAGATGTACCAATAACTATCCTTCCTCTTGTTTTTACAATAATGGGAGACTGCTATACTACTTATATGTAGTTTTCCACAGTTGTTTCCTCTTTGGTGCATAATTTAGAAGTACATCATACATTTTATATCCACTTTTTTTTTTCTATAATATTAAATATCAAAACCTCAAGTTCAGTATGAACTATCAACTTAAAAATATTACTTTAAGCTTTCCTTTTCTCAGGCAAAAATTAACAGTGAATATTGCTATAATGCAATTATAAAATTACTGACTTGCAAGATTAGTTGTACAAGATTTGAATAAATTATTGCGAAGACTGTTATCATGCGTAATAAAATCATTTAAAGCTGTCAAATTAAATTCTAGATGTTTTCAAAATTCTCCTATGATATTGAGCACGTATGTCAAATGCTTACTTTGTCTTTTCCTTTTACATATCTATGAATGTCTATTAGGAATCAGGAAATGTTAATAATTTTATATTAGTGAGACAATATAGCATTGTGTACATGGAATATGTAAAATTTATCCATTTATTTGGCAGTCATTTGTTAAATGTCTTTTTTTCCCCTCAGATTAGCTACTCAAGTTTAGTTTTACTAAGTCAAATTAAAAAAAGACAAAAACCAAAAAGCAACAAAATGAACTAGATTTTTGTCCAAACCTCAAATCTGTTTTATTTCTTTTTGTAACTGTGTCTTTCATGGTTGTTCAACTGGAAATTTTGGACCAGCTGAAAGCTTATGTGCCAAAATTCTTGAAGAAAATTGATATTCTATCCATTCTTGGTAGACACAAGTAACTTTTTAAGCTAAGTTATGCTTTCAAAACACTCAAAAAAGGAGACTCACAAGTAGAAGTTATCACAGTCATTTCACTGAGGCCAATCATACACAAAAAGATGATATCCAAACCCACAGCTTGACCATAAGACTTCCTGAAGCTGCTGTAGCCAGAAGGGGGGGGGTGGGAGAGGAAGCAAACAAAATATAAACCAAGACCAACAGGGAGAACAAAGTATGATGTAATCCAGAATGTTAAGCAGTGACTGTTTAACCACTGAAGTGGTGGAACACTGAGTTAAATGAGATAAACAGTCTTCACGAAAGACCTGATCCAAAGGTTATTGGCTTTCCACTTAAGTGGAAAGATCTTTAATAATAGGCACCATTTATCTAAGGATTCTGTTGGCTGTCCCCATGACT
Source organism: Balaeniceps rex (assembly GCA_013401315.1). Lineage (NCBI taxonomy): Eukaryota > Metazoa > Chordata > Aves > Pelecaniformes > Balaenicipitidae > Balaeniceps > Balaeniceps rex. The sequence continues at coordinate 12,739 of VYZW01011350.1, forward strand.
AATCACTACAAAATACTAACTCTGCATGTAAGACAGAAAAGCAAGAAGATGAGAATGATCCTAAGCTGATGAGACACTTGGATTTCAGTCCAGAGAAAACCTAATTCATTATTTTTTACAAAATGAAGTTATGCCGCCTGGCTAGATAGCCTGACTAAAAACCTGGGAAGCAGTGCTAAAAACCTGGAAAGCAGGACATGTTCTTGGATGCAAGGACTGCATCTGATAAGATCCCTACCAGCTGAAGCTTTCTTTTGCTTTCTAGGCAAAAGACTGTCACATGTCCTCCATTCACAGTTTTGTGAAATTTGTTTCATTGTCTTTGCATTTTTAAAATAATTAAAATGACCGAATAAAATGTTTTCATTTTGCATCACATTGAACAACTTATATCAATCAAAATAAAAATTTCCCTTTCACTGTTTTGGAAAAAAATCTGAATAACTCAAAATTATTGTTATTCTCCCTCTTCAGACGTCAAGCTGAAAAAAGTTGTTCACAGAGCCCTATTTTGGAATTTCTGACTCAGACTGCATTCATTAGTCTTTGTCTAATGTCTTTGTCTAAACTGTGATGCTGGAAGTAGAACCAGCTTAAATTTCTGAACAGTTTCATCTGTTAAGAATAGATCGTTACCTAGTTTTTTGCATCATGCATTTTTTGCAATGACAATATATCAACAAAATACTAGTACAAGACAACATATGCCATAACCACAAATACTCTAAGGAAACGTACAGAGATGCACATCAAGTATATGGAAATTTAGAATGCTCATGAGAAATGCCTAGAGTGATTGCAGCTGAGGGCATGGAGAGAGAGATTACTGGCATTACCTTCTGCTGTACAGATGCCTTTTCTACATCTTACACTATTGAAAAGAAACCTGTAACTGTTACTCTGGGGGAACTGACAGTTCAGACTCTAGAAAATGATTTCACAATAAAGACAAGATGCTGAATGCATGTTAGGAGCTGAGAGGATCAATCTAAAAATAGGAATTATAAAGACAGTATCAATACTGCAATCCACAAACTCCTATGCAATTTTTTTTAGAAGCACTGTAGCATCTGTATCATTTATTATTAGGAAAAAAGTATTCACAAAATTTTCAGTCTGAAATGGAATATGTTTCAATTTTGAGTACTTCCAAAAATTCTGACCCTCTGCCCTCTTAGCATTGACAGCCTCAGACTCCTAGTGAAAAAGGATTAAATCTGGCTGGGGGGAGAATGGACTTAAGAGTCCATTTGTAGGTCTCTTTTTGTTCCCTTCCTTCCCTGTGAACCAATGAGACTACAGTGAACAGGACAAGCAATATGGTATGAAGAGGAAAAAACTAGCCAGAAAACATTGGGAAGTAGCAGAGTTCAATGTTCCTGGCATCATTGGTCTGAGGCTAGCTCAGCAAGCAGCAAATTACTGGGAGGTGGGGGAGGTTCAAAGTGAACTGAGACATGCAGCACAGAGACATGTTTAAAAAGGGGCAGAGTACTAGCATTCAAGTAGTATGGCAAGTGAACAAATTAACAAAACATTATTATCAAGGAACTTGTTTCTGTTTATTTTTCTTCTTTACATGTTTAGCACACACTTTGAACTTCCACTTGACTGAAGAAATAAAGTCTAATGAATGTGCTCATACAGACTAGCCTTTATCACCACAGAAACAGTATTTTATTTTTTTGACCTCACACTTACATTGCTACTGTAACAGCAGGAGTAAGAGGTTAAGCATTTGAAGGAGCAGCACTGAAGCATCACCTTCATTGCAGTATCATTCTTACCACTATAATAACAGTGACAGGAAAACTCATTTGCAGAAAAGGAAGGAGACAGGTTACTTAATTTCCACCATAACTCCCCTCCCTGTCAGTCCTCTGCTTCAGCCTTAGTGCTGGCTATGACCACCCAGTAGGCAGGAGGAATTTTCTTGTTAAAGGCTAGCATCCAGAGCCAGAGAAGCTTAGGCTCTGTTGTTCACACAGACAGCTCTTGCCAAAGTCTTCTGGTCTCTAATTCTTACCTTTGTGAACATGGAAATAACACTATGCAGTTTACTGATCAACAGTTAGTCATCTCAGAAATCCTTCATAAGCACATTATTAGTGTTAGTATCTGTCTGAAAATATTGCCAAGTACTTTTCATTTAACAGTAGATATGGTTTAAAAAAAAAAAAAAAGAAATGAGGAAGCTGAATTAGACTAGAGTAGACTAGAATAGACTATTTCAGTTGGAAGGAACCTGTAATGATCACCTAGTCCAACTGCCTGACCACTTCAGGGCTGACCAAAAGTTAAAGCATGTTGTTAAGGGCATTGTCCAAATGCCTCTTAAACACTGATGGGCTTGGGGCATCAACCACCTCTTTAGGAAGCCTGTTCCAGTGTTTGACCACCCTCTCGGTAAAGAGATGTTTCCTAATGTCCAGTCTAAACCTCCCCTGGCACAGCTTTGAACTGTTCCCACACATCCTATCACTGGATCCCAGGGAGAAGACATCAGCACCTCCCTCCCCACATCCCCTCCTCAGGAAGCTGTAGAGAGCAATGAGGTCGCCCCTCAGCCTCCTTCTCTCCAAACTAGACGAACCCAAAGTCCTTAGCTGCTCCTCATAGGACATTCCTTCCAGCCCTTTCACCAGCTTTGTTGCCCTCTTCTGGATGCATTCAAGGACCTTCACAGCCTTCTGGGTCCCAGAACTGCACACAGTATTCAAGGTGAGGCCGCACAAATTCAGTCTACTGCCTAGTATTCTCTCTTGCTCAGGAATCAATGTCTGAAATTCCGCCTCAGGAAATTTGCTAAGATGATCTGTCAGTACCACCCCTCCCACTGTAAAGACATGACCTTTCTCTGGGCTGAATTCTTAGGCAGAACAAGGTTAAGGTTTCATGCTGTTGAAGTCTTAACAAACTCTCGTAAAGGTCTGCACAAATACTACATGAGCACCATATGCTTTCAGAAGAAATAGAGAAGACATACAGAAGTTCGATTTAATACCTGGCATCACTCTGGCAGTAGAATCACACCAATGATATTTATACAGACATGTGAGGTATGACACTGTCCATTCAAATGGTTTAGCCAGCACAAAATACTCGTATCTGTCTACCTATTCAAACATCTGCACTTCATTCACTGCTTTGGTACCTTAATCCTTTAAGAACTGTAGGAAAGGTGAACCTCTCAGAATTATATGAGGTGAAGAAGTAAATTTGAAGCAAAAATTATCTTAAACAAAAAAATTGGAAAGGAAGTACATACAATCTGGTAGGTAGACATCACAAAGAGGTGAGAAAGGATTAAAAGATCAGCAAGAGAAAGGAAACTAAATGGGAATTTTAACACCTGAAGTTGGAAAGGAAGCCAGTAAGGCAGAAGTGGTACAGAATTTAGGGGTAAACTATTCATATTTTTAAGCGATATCCTTATTATTTTTTCCTAGAGAAAACATTAGACTTCAATGAGCAACAATGCTCAGCAGTAATCCAAAATAGCAAGTCGGAAGCAAGCTTTTAGGAAATCACAAGTAGAAAACATAATTAGACCGCTATAAATCCATGGTTCACCCACACCTTAAAGACCACTGTCACCTCATCTTAAAATGAGCATATACATACTGGAAAAAGTTCAGAGAAGGTCAAGAAGATGATGAAATGAATTAGTATCTTCCGTATAAAAAAAAACCCCAACAGAATAGAGTAGCACTCTTTAGCCTGGAAAATAGATGACAAGTGAAAATATGACAGAAATCTATAAAATGGTAAATGACATGAGGAAAGTAGTTACGGATTGACTGCTCACCAAATCTTCCAGTACAAGAATTGCGGTTCATCAGATTAAACCAGTGGTAGCCAAATAAAATGGAACAAAAGGAGGTGATTCTTCGTACAACAGATACAAGACATATGGAACTAATTGCCAAAGGATGTTAGGAATGCAAGAACTCCAGAGGGATCTGAGGTAAGGATGGAAAAGTATTTGGAATATGGAGTCACCAACAATATGAAAAGTGCAAAACACATCAGGATGAGGAAATCCCATGAGCTGAAAAAGTGTTGGATATAAAATACAGCTCTAATATCTAAGTTATTTTAAAATCCATTTTCATGCACTGCTTTACTTATTAAAAAACAATATTACAAAAATACTGCATATTCCTCTGTGGGTATAACTTTTTTTTTTTTTAAATTTGGTTAAGTCTACATAGTAAATGTAATGCTGAAAGAAGGTTGACAGTGTTGAAGTAAATGACCCAGTGCTTTAACACTGATTAGTCATTTAAAAGGTGCATGTGGGCTGTGCTACTCAAAAATGTGTAAGTAGCAGATGTGCAACTATATTGCCTCCTTAATAATAGTCTGATAGTCATTATCAATATAGTTATATCAACTATCTGATAGTCACAACGATTGCTTCACAAATGCCACCTGCTGCAAAGAAACAAGCAACACCCAGGGCTGTGTTTGATCTGAAGTGTCTAGATAACCATTTTGGAAATTCAGTACACTTGGCATACTGCAATTAGGTGGCATTCTCATTTCTAGAATCAGATTACTTTGCTTCAAATATAGGGCTAATACCTTTTAATTTTTCGATCTTTAAATGTCAAGGTAGATCATTCTCAGCAACTGAAAATAACATGAAAAGCATCGCACACAGGAGGATCAGAGATTGTTTCTCTTATTCAGTACAAGGAAATATTTACTGAATCCTGAAATTTCACGTCTCCGTCGCCTCATTAGGAAGATTACAAATGTATGGCTTTCTTCATCAGTTACAATTTGTGGCAGAGACACATTTACAGATTTCTTCGCATGATACCAAAATACTATTGCAGCAATTAGCAGGGAGTGATGTTCACAGCATCCTGATACAGCTAATCTACATCTCAGTTTCATTCTTCCATGGAATATGAAATACAACAAAACAAGTAACAATATGATGGAAAGCCAAAAAGCTCACAATTGCACAAGTGCATTTGGTGATGGGGAGGTATGAGATACAAAAAAAAAAAAAAAAGTAAAAGCTTTCATTAAGGATTGGGATAAATTAATGTTTAACTCGTCTCCCCCACTGCCCCCCCCCAAACTCTCCATTAGTACTGACATTGTTAATATTTTCAACTCCCTTCCTCCTTGACTACAAAAAAGGTAAGCTGAATGCATTCCTGAAGAAAGAGCCAGACAGTATAAGACAATCTTGAGTGAGCTCAACAGGCATGTGCAAGTCAACCAGAGGATCAGGCCCAGCCAGCATGGATTCATGAAAGGCAGGTCCTGCTTGACCAACCTGATCTCCTTCTATGACCAGGTGACCCACCTAGTGGATGAGGGGAAGGCTGTGGATATTATCTATCTGGACTTTAGTAAAGCCTTCGACACTGTGTCCCCCAGCATTCTCCTGGAGAAGCTGGCGGCTCATGGCTTAGACAGGTGTACTCTTCGATGGGTAAAACACTGGCTGCATGGCTGAGCCCAAAGAGTTGTGGTGAATGGAGTTAAATCCAGTTGGCGACCGGTCACAAGCAGCATTCCCCAGGGCTGTTTTGGGGCCAGCCTTGTTTAATATCTTTATCAATGATCTGGACGAGGGGATCG
>VYZW01011355.1:23015-100181 GCA_013401315.1 Balaeniceps rex
GTCTGTGGATCTACAGGTTGTCCAGTCATCCTGGCACTGCATGCTGGTAATGAAATTAATTTTATGATCTTAAACTGGAATATAAAGTCACTTTCAAATACAGCCTTGACATTTCCTTAGTACTGAAAAATTTTCCTTCTCTTAAAAAAAAAAAAAAAGATTTCTAAGGAGTGGTCAATATGAGCTGGGAAACAGCCTAGATATACCAGATTGGAAAGTCACGAGGGCAAGAAGTATTTTGTTACTTAAATTCAATAGGTTAATGCCATTTCATTTGTAACTTACAATATAAAACAAACAACCAAAAAACCACCCACTCACGCACACAATTAATTTCTGCAAAGTCCATGCTATTCACAAGGCAAGGGCAACCAAGACAAAAGAGATGCTTCTCTTGTGACCTTCCTTAATGATCATCTAAAGTGTTCAACAGAATTTGATCCCAATTATTCTGGGTATTGTATAAACCTCGGCAAAGCAAGCCATTACTTGCAGCTCCAGAGCCTGCTATAAACAAAGTAATAGATTTAATGGATAAGAAACACAGCAACTTTTCCAAAAGGTGGGGGGAAAGAGTTTTCAAAAAACTTGTATATAGAAATTATTTTCATTATTCACATGTACCTTTATCCTGCAATAACCCAACCAATACACTAAACTAAGGGCTATAGCTATCAGAGAGACCATGTGAAAAGCTAAAATATACAGATGTCTGTCCCAAGAGGAAAAAAAGCTTCATTAGATTACCCATGACACTTTCCACTGAGACAGGCTTCATTAGGAAAGCATTACACATCGTTTGGTAAGTGAAGTTAGACAGCCACCAGTTGCCCTATCCCGTCATGTCACTTTGTACATCCACTAGGAGAGTCTGTTTATAAATACAGTAAAATATTTTGGTAAATTGTGTTGGCTGAATGTGAATGCACAGAGGGAAGGAGAAAGACGTAATTATTAATTAGTTAATACCGGTTCTTACACATCAAGGTGCATGGGTTTCATATGACGGCACCTACCTACTTTACATATAACATCATTGTCTTATGGCTATTTTTAAAATAAAAATCCTTTCCATGACTACCCCACATGAAGCTGAAAGTCTGTAAAAGCCATTCTTGAATGTTAACGCTGACACGCAACCACTACAATGTGAAGGTGTATTCGTGTTTTGGAACAATCCGCACTTCCACTATCTACTGACTTCGCAAGATCAGCCAATAGGCCTACTCAGAATTGTTACTAACTCATCCATTCACCTTGAAACAACCCTTACAAGTGCCAACACTTCATTAAAAAATAAGTAATATTTTTGTAAGAACTGTCGTAAGTACCAAGATGGTCAACACTCAAAAAAGTAAGATATGAGACCAAACCTGAGTTTTCATAATTTAATGGTTTCCTCTCCTTCCGCAGACACACAATATATGAACTTCTTTCTTACCACTTCCCCAAGGGAGGCAGCCACCATGTGTGTTGCTGGAGTCAAGTAAGATGTAGAGCCATGGTGCAGCATGGATTTCACATTCTCATAGGTGATAAAAAATGCAGCAGCTGAAATTCAAGAATACATGCGGGCATTTAACTGTTCCTCCATCACAGAACTAGCACAAAAACATTTAGAGCTGGATTTTGTCACCTATTATTCTGCAACTGTAGTTGAAAACAGGATATTTTTGCCCCAAAACAGTACAACAGTATCAACACAATCTGTGGGGTAATTCTTTCAGAAGTTCATGCTCCTGGCAAACCTACCATTAATATCAAAGGTGTCAGGACTTAAGGCCATATTTAGTACTGAGATAAGGAAAGATGCATTAATTAGTCATGAATGCCCAGTAGATTTTGAGAAAACGGTATCTTCCATATTCATAGATAGGAAGGGTAGAGAGGAGGTCGTTTGGTTGAACTGAATGGTTGGGTTTTTTTAGGGGGGGGGGGGGAGAACAAACCACTCAAATCAGTTGATTAATTGAAAAGAAAAAAACAAAAACCAAAAATCATCAAGGTACTTGATACAAGTCTGCTACCCTGCAATGTGCAAAACTGTTTCAGTAGCAGTTATTAATAACTTCTTCCTAGTTATGGTCAGTTTAATATTCTGCACTTTAGCTCCATAAAAAAATTCTTCCAAGCTTCTGAAGAACTCATAAAAGTCCCGTCCAGTGAACAAGAAACATACAAAACTAAACTGAGCATGAGCTGTGTTTATTCACTGCAAGTCAACTACAAAGGCACTTGCACCTTAAGGGTTACTCCTTCTCCTAAAGATAATTTCAGTTCTCAGTCATACGTTGGAAAGATAAAACCACAGTTCAGATTTTGAAGATGTAAATCCTGAAAAAACTGACATGTCTTGCGGGGGAACAGATTTTAATTTTAAAGAAGGGCTATGTGAATTGCCTTCTGCTAATCAAAAGATGCTTATCACCCCAAAAGGAGATAACAGAGCAGACAAGATAAAGAACTGAATTTTTTTTATATCATCTTATGAAGGACATCAAACATCTGAAGGTGTCAGTGGATTTGTCAGCAAAGTTCTCCTAACATTTACTACCGACAGCATAGCTTGCTGCTTTTATCCCTCCTTACAAAGACAAAACGGACAAAGGCATTAGGAATTTTAGATGCCTTTTCTCTGCAGGGACTACAAGCATTTACTTTTTTAAAGCTTCCATTTCAAAAGTATTCCTGATGTCTTCTCATTTTAAGTGTTGTAGTTGTTTCCAGGGAGAAAAAAAAAACGGGCATAGTATCACCATGGCAATTAGCTCAAATACCTCCAGCGCTCAAGCACTTTGAATTTTGATTCATTTCCAATGCCGTGAAAAAGTGCGTCATGACAAACGTGTCCAGGGCAAGCAAGACTCAAGCTCTCTTTGGCACCTGGAAATGCTTTAGGGTGCCCCTATAAGGACAGGCTTATAAGACATATTCAGGAGTGCTTCCAAGGAGTAAGGGTTGCTTTTCAGAGTGAACATGCAGCAGCCTTCATTCCAGGCTTGCTCAAGGAGTTTGTTCAATGGTATACAATTCTAGAAACTGCTCTTCACAGCTGGACATGGGTTCACAGAATCCAAACAGTCACCTGCGGGAGAGGAAGCCATGGACATAACTGTCCTGTACTTAAGTTATACATAAGTTCCCACTTAAAGAAGACAAAGCATAATCCAAAGAAAATTTACCATTCGGAAAGGATCCTATAGCAGTGGAAGGAACACCAGCATAGATGCCACGAAAACCACCAGCCTTCCTAAATCCTTGAGGACTCTGCAGTCTTGTTTTTACAGTATCCAGTGGAAAAAGGATCAAGTCAACACAGACACCAGCAACTCCACCAGCCTTCAAGACAAAACCATGGAGTAAAGTGCATTAATATTTATAGGTGTGAAGCTGCGGTGCTTATGTGAGTAACTGAGGCATGCCAAACCAAAGCACTACTGACCGTATCCTTTCTGAGGTCAAATTATAAACTGATGGTCTTACACACACCTCAATAGCTTCCATAGCTATAACAAGGAAGTGTCAACAATAGAGAGACAGTAATAGCTATTACAACTTTTAAACCATTTTTAAGGTATTTTCAAAGCAATCTCAGTGTTTTGAATAGTACAAGCAAAGCAATGCAACACCTACCCACTACACATAAAAGCAAGACAGCAAATGACACTTATCAAGATGACACAGCACAGAATGACCAACACCTCTAGGAAGTTGTGTGATAAGATCAGGGAAAGACAGAAGCAATTCTGCTTCCCCATAAGCATCCCTAAAAAGCACATTCACATTTTTCTAGCAAACTTCTTCATTTAAAGTGTTACCCCCCCATTTCCTTTGTTGAACAAAGCCTAAAGTAAAACTGCTTTATTTTCTTTTGCTGACAAAAGCCTATAGAAAAAAAAAATCATATTAAATAAAGATATTTTCAAAGTCATAAAGAAACTGGGAAGGTTTTTATCCAAAGCAATTCTTAAAAACAAACCCTAAAACAATAGTTTCAACTAAAACTCAGTCTTTTTCCATTGTCTGTGTTTCTAGATGACTTTTTTTTTTTTCAGTTTCCCCAGGACATGGCTGATCTGTAGAAAAGAATTACTTGTCAAAAACAGGAGGAGACTGAAATAAATAGAAAAACTCATTTCAAAAAAANAGATGACTTTTTTTTTTTTCAGTTTCCCCAGGACATGGCTGATCTGTAGAAAAGAATTACTTGTCAAAAACAGGAGGAGACTGAAATAAATAGAAAAACTCATTTCAAAAAAAAAGAAAAGAAAAAAATCAATAGTTAGCATTAATTCATTATGAGACATTATTTAGATGCACTGTTATTCAGAACAGAAAACACAGTTTGAAGTCTACCTCATACAGAACAGCGCACAAGAAACAGCTGCAGATTTTTAACTCTGCCTGAAAACAAATCACGTGTGTTGCTCTGATTTTTTTTTTTCCCCAGGGCCAACAGATGATTCAGAGAGGTGTTCACTATCTACTACTAAAGTTTTAATCAATAACTTAATTAATCTTTTAATCTAGTTGGCTATTTTGCATGCATTGATTTTTCTTCATTCTTTTTCATCAAAATCCTTATCTGCTCAAAATATCATTGGTCAGATTTAATCAGATTTAATCTAGCCATCTGTTAAAACACGAATCAAAAGTTACTAATTGCTTCTTTAGTTTTCAAAATTCTGTATCTTAAATGTAATTTAAATTCATGAAGCAGCTAATACAGCACCTGCCAGAGGGCGACAATACCTGTGTGCTCACGCCATCTGCATCAAAACAGTAATGATTTTTAGGTAATAAGACAACTAAACCGCACCTTCTCACCCATTTTTCGGCAACAGTAGCATTATCAGAAATCGAACAGCTGAAAAACCTTTACCAGGAGTTGGACATACCCGTTAAACTTAACTCCAGCAAAACGATTAAATAAAGCCAGGACCTAATTCAAATGCATTGAACCATGATCTTGTGGATGGCAGCCAACTGCCCCTGGAGCATTTGGGGCAGGGAGCTGAACTCCCCCAGCAGGCACAGGCCTGCAGCTCTCCTCACACTAGCCCAGGACAGCGTGCCTATACTTTTCCACACAGAACCGAGAGCGAGTGCTGGATGTTTCCAAGGAGGTCCCTAGCTATGGAGACTGGGAGCTTTACCCACTTGCATGAGACACTGCTGGGAGTACACCTTGAAAAGTAGCTTTTAAGGGGGGAAACGCGGCGCAAAGCACACGCTTCACTGCGCACCCCCAGCAGCAACGACTGGGCGCGGGGAAAGCCGGAGCGCCGCGGGGCTGCCGCAAGGGTCACGGCCCCGACACCCCCCGCCCGGGGGCGGCTGTTGAAGCCAAGAGGAGACGGACCAAGGCGCGCTCCCGCCGCCCCTCAGCGCGGCGCCGGCCTCGGGCCTGCGGGGCCAGCAGCCAAGGCCGCCGCGTCGCCTTGGCAACGGGCAGGCCCAGGCCCGGGCCCGCGCACTCACCGCCAAGGCCGCCCATGACTCCCGCGGCTCCATACGGGGTTAGCGATACGGGGCGGCTACGCGGCACAGCACGGCACAGACCGGCTCTCCCCACCGCGGGACGGGACTAGACCCCCCGCTCCAGCCGCGCCCCCAGCGTGCACACGGGCGCAGCCATGTTGCTGCCCCTGACCCGTGGTCAGGCGGGAACGTGTTGTCACCGCGCCTGTGCGCCGCGCATGCGCAGGGCGGGCAGCGACGCCTCCGCCCGCAGCCTCGCTGTTCGCTTTGCGCGGGAGGGGCGCCGGGCAAGGGGCATCGCGCTGAAGCGTTGCTGCTGCGAGGGCGAAAGCAGCCGTCAGTTATCACTAAGCGTTAATTAGTTATTACTTAATGGTGCTTTGCTGTGCGCTAGCAGCTGTGCCGCTCCAGAAAAGGCGGGAGGAGGCGCTTCCCGCTGCCCCCGCTCCTGAGGTGTGGCTGGGCCCAGGCGGCCCTGAGGTGTTGGCAGGTGCTCCGGTGGATCCGTTCAGAAAGCAAACCGAAGTCCACTGGAAAAAAAAAAAAAAGGGGCATTTTGAGGGGAAAACATTTTTGAAGTCACTTGGGGTTTTTCCTCAATTCGTGTCTGCAGCGCAAATGCCCCATGTGCGGTCCTGCTGACGCAGTCCTGCGCAGGAGTTCCGTGGGCCGTTCCTGGGAACAGCAGATTGGAGCAATGCACAGGGAAACGAATAAAGCCTCCTGGCCAGGGTCATCTCTCCTGCCATTTCCCAGGAAGTGTGTTAGCTCTCCCTGGCAGGGAAAATGTCATTTTTTTCACTCCCATCCCATCAGAAGTGCTTTTGTGTTTTGTGTTTGTGTCTCTCTCAGGCCTCTCCACAAAGGGCATTGAAATCCACAGTGGTTTGAAAAGTTGCAAAGAGGATTTTGGCACGGAGTCCTCACATAATCCTCACCCAGCAGGAAACCACACTTGAAATTACGGGAAATATGATGCTAGGGGAGGGAGGAGGGGTAAATGTTGGAGAGCACTATCGTGCATGCAGAGCCAGAAAATCAGCAGGCTTCATTTCAAGATTTCCTTGGCTGCGAACGCATCACTTGGGAAGACTTTGGACGTAGCAGCAGAGGATGTGACGATGCCTCACGTTCTCAGCTATCGGTAACCGCCTTCAGGCAGCTCAGCTCTTCATCGAACTGCTAAGGGTGTTTGCAGGTGGGAAGCACCGTGCTGTCCTGTCCTGTCACATCTGCCCTCAGCAGCGTAGTGATTGACATCAAGGTGGAGTTGCCAACTCCAGCAAATTTATTACAGCTCTCCTGCAACGCTGTGATTTTTTTCTGAACTGCCTCAGTCCCCAGAGAGAGGCCGTGTTAGAGTAGTCTTCATTTAATTTAGTCTTCATTTTCATTTGAGTGAAAAGCTTGAAGCTCTGCAGGCAAAAATAGAAAGAAACTGAATGTATTGTATTTCTCAACCTCCTTTGATTTTTAAGGCAGCCCCTTGATTTTCTGGTCCTAACTTAGGATTTTTACGATAATCTGGTGGGTTATCAGTACTTTATTTTAATTTAGGCTTTGTTGTGTTTATCGAGGATCACTTCTTGGTTTCATATCAGGACATGATCAAACAAGTGGACTTTGACATTACTAGCACACCTGTCCCCAGTACGGCTGTCTCACCTCCTTTCCTCCGAAGCCTGCAATGTGCATGAAGCCTAAGGCCAGCCAGTTTGCTGTCCTAGGAATTAATTCTTGAAAACTTTGGTTCTGATTCCTGGAAGAAGCAGGAGCCACAGTTACATATTTCAGCTGTAATATAACGAAGACTGGACTGTGAGCAGTTATTATAGTAACACCCAGCAGAGTACCTGGCTTTCTGAAAGAACCCTGCTATTTAGACAGAAATAAAAATGATCTGAAATCTACCGTTTCCAGCTGGTGTTCTAGTAAGTGGCTAAATAAACACAAAAGCTGAAAGTTCGTCAGTTTCCAAGTCCATGTCTGTCATTGAATTAGGTACTTTGGAGTGATATTGAGGGAAAAATCAGACATCTGCAGTAAATGAAGCATGCTTTTAGAGTTACTGCTATCCCCATACAACCCACTGATAGCAGCACTTAAAACGAGACCTTATTCCCCACGTGTGCCCAGGAGGTCTCTTGATGTAAAGGTTCTTGGGGTCATAGCAAGCATTTTTCACATTGTTCGGTGCAAAGCTTTCAGATACACTCTGTGGCAGTGACTCTTATTTATCACCTTCTGTCAGAAGAACTGCTGCTGCATCAGAGAGGTCACAACCTCTTATTCTTCCAAGCCACTGTCCTGTCTTAAATGAACAAGTTCTGCTTAATGCCGCAGGCCAAACATTAATCTTTGTGCTAAGTCCTTCAATGGACTCCCCCCCCGAGCTCGCAGAGTAAGTTGAGTGAAGAAGGAGATCCGTTTTCTCACATCCTTTCTTCCTTGCAAGAAAATGCCGCTGGTGTTCCCCAGCATCTCCACTGCAAGTGAAGAAGGTGGGCTGAGCAGAAAAACCTAGCACAGGCAAAGGAAATACCTGATTGTGCCTGAACGACAGATGTTCATGGTCCCATACCTTCATCAACCCCATTTTCAGCTCATTCACAGTCCTGTACCTTCTCCCAAACCCACTTGCAGCTGTGGCTGAAGCTCAGGGACAGGAGGGCAAGCTGGGGAGGCTGAGGAGCAGCCACATGGTGCTTTTCCCAGGCACTGCGGGTGCAATACCCTGCAGCAGAGGAGAGAGTAGACAGTTGTGTCCATGCTGCTGCCACTGCTGACTCTGCCAGCAGCGGAGCAGCTTGGTGGCTGCTGGGTTTTCAGCGCCAACCCCTCCTTTCATCTCCTTTTTCATTCCCTGCTCCTCTCTTTCTCTGCCCTTCCCTGCCCATGGCTGCAGGCTGGTAAGAGTGGTTTTTAAAATGACCATCATGCCTACAGCACCTCACCTGCTTCCCTCAGCCTTTGCAGCACATAAAAGCCTTGGCAAGAGATGAAAAGCCTTTTAACTACAGTATGATAAAGAACATATTGCATCTATGGATGCACTGAGTGGGATACGAGCTGCCAACAACATAGCAGTCCTCTACCTTATAATCTGCAAAAAAGAGAGATCATAGGGAACGAATATCGGCCACGGGTGGGTCCTCTTTGTCAGGGCTACTTAAGCACCATTTTGAATCGATTTCACATTATTAATCCTTCCACTGGTACAACAAGGCACATGTACAAAAATGCCTGTATGTGTGTATGTATGCATGTCTATATTCTTGTTCGCGTGTATTTCCCCCCCCAGTCCCTAGCTCCTATAGGACGTCTGACACCAGCAGCAGAAGATATGTTGATCTGGTCATAACATATTAAGGCTGCTGAAGAGCAGATGTTAAAAACAGACTTCTTGGCATATATCAGCCCCTGGCGGTATCAGTTGCACACATGTTCCAGTTTATTTATTAAAGCAATTGCTCTCCTCATTCTGTTTATTATCTTTCTCCTGGGCAATTCTGGCGTGTAGGAGCCAACCCCTTCCAGTCAGTCAGCCTTTCTTGGATCGTCGGTTTTGCTTCAGCTCAGACAACACCCTGCAACCCTTCCTTCCTGAGAAACCGGGCCTGTCCCACTGTTGTGAAAAGCAGATGGAAATTTATCAGCTGCAAAAATTTATCCTGGTGTAAATATAGTGAAAATAAAGACTCAAGGATCCCTTTAATTTGATACTAAGCAGGTACATAGTGGGGCCAGGGAAGCCATCTGGAGGGGGAATTTCAATGATATGGCCACATACAGCACCCAAGAGGCTGTGATGCACCACAGGAGCACAGCATGGCAGAAGGGGCCTGTTAATTCAGAGTCTAGGAACAGAACATAACCTTTTGGCCATAAAAACTTTGTTTGTCCCATTTTATTACAAACAGCTGCAGATCTGTGAAATTAGTGCCGAGCAAAAGGCCTTCCCCGAGACTACATCAGTGCATAGAAGAGTGCTGTGGCTCCATGCACTGGAAAGGTGTGACACTGGTCCTTCCTTCTTCAGGAGACGGTGTTGGTGCCAGCCTCCTTAAACACCTGACGTGCACATACTAAGGTGAGGGCTCCTGCCATACACTTGCAGAAGCACAGGCTTATATTCTGCAGTTTATTTCTGCCAGGGATAGGGCAGCAATGCTCTTGACCACAGCTTCAGAGTAGTAAAATCCGAGAGGCCCCTGACACAAAGTGGCCAGGGGCTCTCATGCAAGGAAGCAGAATCCCATGCCCAGTACTTACCCCCAGGACTGGTACTTGACCTCCAGCTGCCACCCCATTGCCTGGTGCCCCATAGCCCCTCTGCATGCTCGGTAGCTGTGCTGCAGACATCTACCCACTTCCCTGGCTGTTACATGTGCTTCTGGAGCTGCCTCCTTCAGAAAAATGAAAATCAATTCAATATTATCCTAATATCTAGCCAGCAGTGGACAGCTGGACCTGGACGGGCAGCAGTTTCTCCAGCCTCCCCTCATTTTGGCAGTCTCCCTTTTGCTGCCTTAACCTTCCTGCAAACTATGGGGAAGGGTGGTTTAATGTGGATTTTAGATCATTTTTGGCCACTCAGACACCATAAGCTCCCCCTCACACTTACAGTAGCATTCTCCGTTCTTAAGAAACCTGGCAGTTTTTAGAAATTTTGCTGAAATACTAATTGCAGTAAATTTTTATGGAAACAGATGGGGGAACCAGACAGCCAGAAATTTAATAAGTCCTTTGAGTACTTAGCAGCAGAAACACTAGTCCCCAAATTCATTAAGAAAAAAAGTGATTAATGAAGATACAGATTTTGCATAATGATAGAAAGCCTTAAACTGTACAACTTTCTGATGATCCTCATTTATTCTGCCTTATTGGCTGCCTGGACAATTGAAGATGAACGGTCTGGGAAAGACAGAAAACATGCATTTTAACTACTGGGTAAAGTAAGTGAAATAATGATCCAGTGGCAATGTAATGACCTTTTCCATGTGAACACGTCTTCCAGAGACTCTCTGCAGTTAGTCTTACAGCACAGCTGTGTTAATCTAATATTTCCATTTAGCACATAAGAGAAATGGAGGAAAATCTTAATTATGCCTGCATTTGTGGTTATAGTCCAAACCCCTGACACTGGAATAACTCACATCTGTTCTCAGCTAATTTTGTGGGCTGATGCAATGACTTAGTTAACTCAGGAAGCAGAGTTAAGACAAAGTTTGCAACAGGATGGCCCTAAGCTACCCAGACAGTTGTGCGTTACCAAATGGTCCCAGAGGAGCATCCCTGACATTCCCGCAGAGCGGCTGGAGCCGGGACACTGGGTTCCTTCGGCCGCTGAATTGCTTGAGTCATTCTCCTGGTGATTTAGCGCCTTCCTCTGTTTAAAAAAGAGGATTAACAGACTTGGTCTCTTCCAAAGGCTGCAACCAGTGTTAATGAAACACAGGGTGGGTTGTCCCCTCTTAGGAGAAGGAGTGGGCGCAACATTAGTGCTGGACCCACTGTCCCTCCCCTTCCAACCAGTGTGGACCAGCGGGAGACCAAGGCCATCCTGGTGGAGGCCCAGCATGACCCCTAGGGCTATTTTGCTGGACCTTTGTAAGGAAAGACTCAATTAAAATTGGATTTCCTTGAATTTCATGTTTTTGGAGAGCTGGACATTGACCCCTCCCTGCTCCACAGTGGTGGATGGATCCTCCATCCCGATGCTGTGACCCAGCAGTGCCCTGCTGTGATGGTGGCCCTGGCCCCGCCCCGGGAGAGGTGTGTGGCTCCGGCTCAAGGGTGACCCTCACCTCCTCTGCTCAGCTCCATCAGCCTCCTGGCAGAAATAAATTGCAATTGTTTCTGTACAGACAAGAAGCAATATTTTAGAAAATTAGTTCATTGCCAGCTGTTTGCTCAGCTCAGAGTTTTTATAAGCTAAATTCCTCCTCTGGCTTCCAGGGAGCATGGCTGATGGGAATTGCTTGCAATGACATATAGAGCAGCCACCACGGCCGAAACGATCTACCTATTGGGAGATGCCACTGAAGAAAGGAGCTTAAGGGTTTATTTGAACAGCTGAACTTCGGCATGTAAACTACAGCTATTTTTTAAATGTAAACTGTAAAAATAATAGCATTTGCTTTAAAAAAATGTGCAGTGTGTTTGGCTCGGTGTACTTGACATAATTCATTTTTAGTATTTTATTCAAAGAAAAGTCTCAATCTGCTTTGGCTACTCAGAGAAGGACAAAGAAACCAAAGTACATGGATGTCAGCATAGGGACAGGGAGCAGAGGGCTGAAGGGCGTGCAGACTCTCATAAGGACTAGCTGCTGGGGCACATGTTGTCTGCTCCAAAACTCCTGCACATCCCATTTTGCCCCCACTCCACACCACCGCCTATGTCCTGTAAGACCACATGAAGTCCTGCTTCATTTTCCCCTTCTGCAGGGCCAGGGACAGCAGGTGACTGCTCCATGGAGAGTCCCATCCCTAAACCCAAAACAGAGACAGTGTGTGTGTCCTGCCCTGTCCCTAAGGAGGAGGTCAGCTGTGAGGGAGGAAGGCTGCCTAACCTCAGTCTTCCTTTTCCATTTTCTAGTAATTGAGTCACTGACTGCAAGGCAAACCCACAGCAATGCCCCTGGAGGGAAGTGAAACGGCAGCTCCAGCAGAGCAGGGAATGGGGCTTTGTCCACACCCAGCTCCATTCGGCAGGTTGTCCATACACCACAGGGGTCTGCTCACAAAACCCAAACTATGCAGCATTATTTGTATGGGTGAGTGGCTTTGACAGCTTGGTAGCCCCACTACCTCTTTCCAGAAGACTCACCGTGTCTCCAGCAGGCCAAGATCTCTGAGGGGACACGCGTAGCTCTTCGACCGGCTAAGGACCTATGGGCTGGCATTGCCCAGCCGAGCTACCAGTGCCCTGCAGACCCAGCTCTCCTCCTCGCTGCTGTGCTGTGGCTCATCACTTTAGCTGTCAAAATGCTGCTGTTGCTGACAAAGAGACAAAAGTAGCAGTGTTACTCAGGGACTGGGTATTTTGCAGGGCTGTGGTTGTGTGAGGTTGTCAGCCAGCAGCACCAGCGTTTGAGTGGTCTGTCAGAAGAAGCTAAGACAAACGGGGTTGTGGATAGCAGGTTTAAAAACACAGACCTGGAAAAGCTGCAGAGGTCCGTGCACTGAAAGGGGTTGGAAAGCTCTGCATTAATGTGTTCAGGGACTTGGTGCCCTGTACTGCTGTTGGATGCTCACCTGAAGTCTCACATTAGAACAGCATCAGTCCAGCACTGATTATACCTCAACATGGACAAGTGCAAACCCCGTCTCTACACAATGCTTGATTTTTGGATTATAATCAAGCACAAGAGGTGACTAAAACAATGGTGGGCCTAAATGTTGGGCTAAGGTGTTAATAGTCAAATGAGGCTGGGATTACAGTGATACAAAAGTGATAAAGCAGGATCCTGGGAGTCTCAGTAGTGCCTAAACATTTTCAGGTTTATAAATCCTGTCAACTGCAGAGACTTAACCTTCTTGGGCATTTTAGACTATCCCTAGAGGCATCTATGTGCATCTGTAGACGCCCAAAGCCCTAGACTATTGCTGTAATAGCCACTGAATCCAGCAGCCAAGCCCAAGCCCGATAGTCGGGAGGTGATTTGCCATCACAAAAAGATGTTGTTTTATCCCAATAGCATGACACTCCTGGGCAGCCACGCTGCTGCTCCTCTGCATGGGGCTCCCACTGCCTTCTCCCTCCATGCACCTCTAAATCTTTACTGAGATACTTCAATCTCGTCTCGGTCCTGGCTGTGAGACATCTTCCATGTTTCCTTTGACATTGTAGAGCACAACCCTTTGGTGAGAGGCAGCCGAGAGGTCCTTCCCAGGAACAGCAGAAGGAAGCTGATGACAAGAAATTCTTGTTCACCCTCCTGTGACTTTCCAGGGCCCTCTTCCTTTTCCTTCTGTTTTGCAGCGAGAGAAACTTGCCAGCTCTTCTCTCAGACGGGTTATCGGAGCTGGCTTCCGATGTGAAGTTTCCCAACGGTGAAAGTTTCTGATCATTTTTTCATATCGTGCCATCGTGAGACGCATTGCCATTCCCAGCCGATAACCTATCATTCGTATTCTGTTGCAGAAAAGCCATTATCTAAGGGAAACACAAAAGCATGGGAACACAAGCTGTTTGTACATGGGGAAGGAGAAGCATATGACATGTGAATTTGCCAGATGTTACCACTCTGAATCTTATTAAAATATGCCCTGTACTGACCACGGCTGCTTTGTCTGTACGTGGAAGGAGTTGGAAGATAAGAGGCATTTTTACTGACAGCGCTATAATGGCCTGACCAGGCAGCCTGGGAGCAATTCCCTGACACGGCATCACAATTTCTTGAAAATGTACAGGCTGTTGACCTGGGTTTTGTGTAGTCCTGACTGCTGCTTCGTTTGGCAGTATCCTTCCTTCGCGTCTATTCAGACTAAGACTGTTTTGCAGAAAATTACACCAACTCCCAATATGTACATTTGGTTTATAAAGGGACCTGACTTGTGTCCAGCTCAGATGATGCCTCAAGGCATGTTTTAATGCTCTTCTGACAGTGTCTTGCGTTTGTGTAGTTGGAAGTATTCCAGGTGATTCAAAAATTACACACTGCTGCTTAAAAATCTATTCTGTATGCATTTATTTAATGTATTTTGGCTTTAGAGGAGGCTGTTTCAATTCTCCATCTCCCCTATCTCACACCTAAAAGTGCTTTGGGGCATGCTGTGGGGATGGAGAGGTGTGGAATGGCATGAGCTCAGCCTGCCCACACTTTGATCTGGTTTGGTCCACACTAGGTCAGGTGCAGAAGACTAAGAGCCACATTAGCTTCTCCATGGCCACTCCTAAGGCCATACTTTTCTGTGCACAGCACCCAGTGAACAGGTAGGCAGAATTAATGTCTGTCCATCCTCCTCCATTTGCCATCCCAGGGCTAGTGATGCTCTCCAAAAACAGTTCATGTCTACCACTAGCCCAGGCTCCAGCTCAGATCTATGAATCTTTTTTAATGCAGCTGCAAGTTCAGCTCCCTCTTCTAGACAAGCCAACTCCTCTGCAGACCATCCACCCTTCTGGTGCAGGCAAGGGCCCATGCAGCTGCCTGTGGGCAAGATGTGCCGGCTCCTGCTTGGAGATGCCAACAGAGCTCTGCATTCAGATTCAGGCGCCTCCAGGGCAGACATTGCAGCTGCCAGACCTCCAGCATCCAAGTCTCTTTTCTTTTTGCAGGGGAAAATCTGAATCTCCCATGCCAAGACTTGAGCCCAAGCTCTTCTGAAGTCTGCAAAGCCAGAGAGTGCCCTTAAGTGGTGCCTGTTTATTCCTTATTGCCTTTTATTCTTTACAGGAAACAATATGAAGAGGCTGTGCCAGAAATACAGATATTGTAATTATTATTCTTATTATTACCGAGTATGCACAGGAGCTTATTATTTTTAAGTCAGGTCAACTCTGTACCCCACAGTGCCTCAATTTGGAAGTTCACACTTGAAGGGAGAGAGAATTGCATCCATACTCATCGTCCGTCCTTGTCGGCAGGCGCGGGGCTGCGCTGATGAGCTCTAATCACACACGTGGGTCCAAAATGGGGAGAGGCAGCATTTCTGTGTGCACAGAATAATCAACTCTGAGTTAAATGCAGTGCTTTAAAGTGATTTGTATCCATTCTCACCCCCACCTCCTCAGTCTAATTAACTCCTCTAATAGAATTAATCAGCACACTAAATACGAGACTCAGTAACGACTAAAAAAAAACATACCACTATCTATTTCAAAATACAATTACACTGACAAACTCAATTACATGCCTCAGTCGCTTCTGAAATTACTCGCTGATATTGGACTGTGCACAGTTTAAGTTTCATTGTTGAAAGAAATCATAAACACTTTCTAAATCGTACAATGTTTACAGAAATACACAGAAGCACAGCTTTTATTACCCATGTGGCAAAATTAATTTGACACATTGAAAGCAAATGAATAGAGCTGGAGGACTCTATTCAGGCAGTATTCTTCCCACTGATACAATTTACACTTGGGGAACATCTAACACATTAACCTTATTAGACTCTGATGTAGGTAAATAGCATTTCAAAGGCAGGGAGGAGGGATCCGAATCAAAATCCTTTCTGCATTTGAATGAGAAACATCAACCTCTGCATTTCTAACTGTTCATTTAGTACAAAAACCCCTCTCACTAAGTAGAATTTTGCTCTGAAATCAGGAAAACTTTTGCAGCAGGGGCAGTCCACAATATGCAATTATGATCTTGGCTTTAGTCTTTTAAGTCTGTGGTGAACTCTTCAGCTGAAAATAGATTCCAATCAGACTTGATAATGCGACTTTAGCTTAATTTGCAAGTCAGAAGAGGAAGAAAAATGGTGCTTGTTTTTTTAATAAGCAAGTTTATCAAAGTTCATCTTGATCTGAAGATACAGAGAGGCTTCCTGAACTTTTTCTTTGTTTGGTTGTACACAACACCTGCTTCTTTTCACCTCAATTTCTTTTCAAACTATGATACCAGTCAAACAGTAATATTTGTAACCCATGGGATGGAGCCACTCTTGCTTGCAATTGGCCACAAGTAGATAAAGATTCGAGCTCCAGGCTGGCAAAGTGCACGTTGAACTTGAAACACCAGTATCCTACTGCAAGCAGCAACCTCCCGTACTTTGCAAGAGCTTACGTCCTCGCAGAATCAGTACAACAAACTGGTTTATACATCTTGAGCCTAAAAATTACAGTGGCACTTGCCTAGTAGGGATTTCTCATCTCAGTAGAGTAGGTTACTGAAGGAACTAAGGATTGTTGGTCTAAATTCCCTTTAAAAAGAGCCTCGCATTTGGGGGAGTGCTCCAGGGAGACAAGGAACATCCTGCTGGGTCTCACTTTTGCTGAACCTGAGGGAGACCTGGGACCTGTCGAAGGGAGGAGGGACCAGGAGCCCCAGTTTTAACCAGAACATTAGAAGTGTTAAACATTGGGCAGATGCATTCAGAGATCTAATACCTGCTCCACGGGCTCTTTCCTTCTGGCACGGGGGTGATAGTGGGAAGTTGTCTTTGCACCTGCGTGTTTCAACGGACTGATCCCGCACGCTGTGCTCTGCTGATGTCCACCCCCCTGGGTTCTCCCATCCACCCACCCTGGCTCCCCTGCTCTAAAGCAGAGGAGAAAACAAAACATAGTCAAGGAAGGTTGTTAAATGCAAAATGATGGTTGGCCTGTGTTAGTAAGAAAGACTTTCTCCTTCTGTTCCTTAAAAACTATTGATGCTTGTCTCATGCTGGGACAGTAACATTCTAGGAGCAGGACAACAAGGGGAAGGGATGTCCAGAGGAACAAATCCAACACTCTTCTGGGGAATGTTTGACATATTTTTGGCATGCCCATTTATTTCACAGCATCCCAGTCACACATATCCATGCTCTACTCCCCTTCCTGCTAGAGTTCCCTTCATGTTCAGCCTGACAATTCACACCCATCTACTACCCATTACTCCCTTCCTCTGCTTCAGGTATTTAAAGATAGCAAAGTATTAAACCAGATTTGATTCTAATCCACGTGTTTGCAACCCCAGAGCTGCTCCTGTTAGAAGTGCTATAGCATGACCACACAGTTTCACGGCTGAAGGTGTGTGTTGGGATAAGGGCAAATCCATGGTATGACACTGAGGCCTCGAGCAAAGGGCTTCTTGTGCTGGAACTCAAGAATAAGACTCACTTTGTGAACTAATAGATTTTATACTTTCATCGGAGGATTATCATACATCAAACTGAAAGCTTTTAGGAAGATTGGAGGTGGGTAGCTATTCCACATCCAGGCACCTTCTTTATTAATTCTGCACATTTCTGCAGTCACCAGTGATGCATTAGATGACACTTGCAAAGGATTACAGACCTGATACAATATTAGATAAAAATCACAAGTGAGAAGCTATTTTACTGCTATTTATTTTCATCAGCTAAGCATCGCTCTCCTAAATGCCATTCTAGTTTGGTCGATATTGGCTTTTCAGGCTGCTGAGAAGTTTTGTAATTCTTTTCTGTTCGTACCTTATGTATAAAAATCAATACTAGTTTGCAATTTGTTGAAACCGAAACGGTCACGTTAGGAGTAACATATGCCTGATTTCTCCTTGCATTCTATTCCCAGCCCCTCAGCAGAGTGAAAATTGGATTCATATCTCAGTCAATCTATGATATCTAATAATTAAAACTGGTTATTTCCACATCCCACACACATTTTTTATTAACCTCACACTGAAACATAACTGAGCAAAGCAAGCAGGAACATGGCTGTGAGTCTTCCTTAACATCACTGGTGTCAAAGGGAATCCTTTCTTTGATTCAAGGAAAGCTGGAAGAAGCTCCCTCCCCAGCCAGCACATCTAAAATAGCCCAAATATTGGTCAGTGTGGGATGAAGCCAGCTAAGTCTCTTCTGCTTCAGTGCTGCTATTGAATTCTTCTGTATTCTTCTGTTCTTGAAAGTTTAATGGCATATGTGGATTTTATTTTTTTATAAATATACCTGCGGTAACTGTAAAATAAGCCTTAAAAGTTCTGACTTTTCAGGGGAAGAGAAGCAGGTGAAAGGGAGTGTCTCACAGAGTGTTGGGGCTTGGGTATGGAAGATACAAATTAAAGTTTTTAGCCCATCTCCTTCAAAGAATAGGCTCGAGCCGAAAGCATATTGGAGCCCTAACGACAAAGAATTCAAGTCAGTGAGTACGCATGATTTACGCAAAGTAGACGATACCAACGTAATCACATATGATAAAATTACTATGGCTTCATGGGTCACAGTTTGTCCATTCCAAATGTGAAATACGACAACTTCACATAATAGACTACAAGACCATTTCCATGGTCTCAGGTGACACTTGCTCATACATTGCTCCAAACTAAGAAAAAAAAAGACTAACATGTTTTTGACATCCCATTGACTCCAGTCATTGAGGTACCTAGGGGATTGGGTTTCTCTTTTGATCAGAATTTGTGCTAACACCATCAGAAATAGATACTTCACTGATTTTCAGGTAGATCAATAATGGTTAAGTGCAAAATTATCAGACTCAAGATCTCCTTTTCTGGAAATCAGCTGGGAATTGGGTACCAGCTTCCAAACCTAACTGCGAAGAGTTCAGCTTTGAATAACATTTCCACATCACAACTGATTTACCTCAGATCTTGTGTTGCAAGGAGCAAACCCCACTGAAGCAACCACAATTTACTGTCACTGCAATGTCAAACATCCATTGAAACGTTTCTGGACTGAGACTACCATCTAGTGTCCTAATGACAGACTGCAGCTTCTCTGGTGGGAAAAAAATGTACAATGCACTTGTTTGTTCACTTCTATAATTACATTATCATAAATAATTAATCTCCTGAGACACATGTACAAATGGGAGAGGGACTGAAGGCCACACAATGCCATCTTACTTTCCCACTTGAATTAGAATAGAAAAGTCAACTAGGCTTATGATCTTGGAAAAAAGCACTGAGCTGGTTTAATAATAGCTCTCATAGGAAGCCTAAGTGGTATGTTTCATTTCCATCTTTTTCTTCCAAAGGTCCAGTAAAATAGATAACACATTAATGCTCTTATTAGCACAGCTGGGGATATTCAACAGAGCTGGCACAGATCAAATGTGAAAGCTCAGTGCTTCACAGGGCATCTCTTGCTGCCTTGGGAGCATCTTCAACTCTGCTTGGAGAAGCTCGTGACAGCTCTGCCGGACCAACCACACTTCAGGACACTTCACACTTCCAGGTGTGGGGGCAATGAGCATGTTTAGAACCTCCCCAGGTCACCAGAAGAGTTAATTTTCCTGTAAGATGGGTCCCAAACCAAGAGCCTTCTTGGAGCCCCAGCCCTGCTGCTTGGCTACCCTGGCTGCTTCAGCAAGGAGCAGGTGACTTCAACAATATTAACCTAATTGACAGTCTTTGCCTGCTGTGCCCACCCTGCAAAATCAAGTCCAAAGAGATACCAAGTGATCCTCAAACCCTACAAGACTGCCTGAAGGGAAGGAAGACTCTGTTCTGGCCAGGTTGCTGCAGGGGAGACTGGAAAATGCAGTAGAAGCCACTGAAACACCAAATGCTTTAAAGAAAATTAAATGCCTTTTCCAGCTTTTGACTTTTATTGAATTACCATTCACTTTCTATTATACTTTCCAAAATAATTTCAAAACAAAAGCACAATGGGAAGTTCCCCTTTGACCTAGGAAAACTCTCGTGCCTTTCCAAGTGAAGTTGCCTTAAAATCCTCCCATTCCCCAACTCACAGTTTTGATGTGCTGTAACAGCATTTTCAACTGGAAAAATATTGCATTAGGGACTCTTGAGGCAGCTCTGCTTTACTGCAGACATTGAATGAGCTGTGACAGACCGCAGCATGCCAGGCTCATTATATACATCTTCCACTGAAAGCACTGTAGTTCAGAGAAAGCCTTTAACCTGCTGACAGCAAAGAAGAGCCATTACATTGCTTTTGATGCTGGAGCCATAATGGTATCTTATTGCTTCAAATTATTGACACAACTTCACAATGTTGTAAGGGGTCTGGACATCCTCAGGCTGCTGTATTGATGCTCTTGAACCACTTTTAGAGTGCTTGCTTTTCGTTTTCAGCATACTTAAAATATGTTCTCCAGTGGACTGGGAGCAAATCTGAAATTTCTCTTGCAGCTCAGACATCCAAGCTGTAATCCTCAGCACACCTAATCATCCTTCTCAGACTGATAAAGCCATTTGAAAATTAAAACTACACAGTAATATGGGCCAAAGTGAATTTTGCTACCCCAGGACAAGAGCTGAACCGTTCCTGCCATGAAGAGGTCAGGGTAGAGCAAATGGCCATGTCACTAGAGAGCAGAGCCCTCTGCTCCTTTGCAGTGGGAGAGAGGAAGGAGATCATTCCTGGTAGAAACCCTCTGCCTGCTCCCCATGCTAGAGCCAGGACTGGCATATATGCAGGAAATTAGGGCATGGGAGGCTCAGGCTTGTTTCCTGGCCCTCCAGAGGGAAGGAGTGTCCCTGCCTCAGTTTACCCCACCTGGAGAATGGGAAGAGGCGGTTCTGTAAAGGGCACAGAGTCCCAGATAGGGAGTGCTATAAAGACATTGTCACAGATTTCTATTAAAGCTAAATAATGTGTAAAAAGACCTGGCTGGTTTCTGTGATCGCTATTATGTTTGGTTTAATGCAACTCCAGGATGACCACAGCACCTGCCTCAAATTTTGTCACAGCAAAGACAACGGGAGAAGCACTACAACAAGTAGCCTGGTGTTTCTGCAGGGGGGACAGCCTGTCCCCAGGCTTGTCCTGTTGCTTTCTTAATGAGATGCATGCCCAAATCTCATCGCAGGCCTGAGGAACCCGATTGCCAGCCAAGAGCACAGTGTCAGAGAGCAGCAAAACTCTCCAGTCAGCTGATGTTGAAGAGACTTTTCAAGGCAAGGAGGGGCAGAAGCAATGGCCCCTCTCACGTCTGGTCTGGCCAGAAATGTGACAAAGGGAGAAGTGACTCAGGCCTGGCAGGTAGGCAAGTCCTTCCCTCTGACATTAAACTGACACTGTTGACATCTAAACCTGATGGCTCTTTTCTCTCTCAATGCTAGTTGTATGGCAGCACCAAGAAATCCCTTTTAGAGGAGAATAGTTTTATTGATTTAAGAGAAAACCTTATTTGACAGAGTTGTCACCAACATTTTCCATTGCCACAGATATCCAGCAATCAGAGGAACCCAAGAGGCCATTCACAGACTATTTCCACCAGCCTGGAGTTGATATCAGCAGCCTTTTTCCTGTCCTTTCTCTCTCCTTCCTTCCACCTCTTAGTGCCCTTGTTACACAGACCCAAACAAGACCCCACTCCTGCAGCTCCCAGGGCCCCAAAAGCCACACAGCTGCTCAGGTTAGGCATACCAGGAGATTACTTCAGAGCTTAAAACCAACAGGAGATCTCAGGCTGATAATTTGAGAAAATTGATGCAAAGGAGAGAGCACTAATCCACCTGTGACAGCAGAACCCCTCTGTGAAACAAAGAGGACAAGCATGCATGTGCTATGCTAAGGGGACACTACTTCCCTGCACATAGAAATATGTGCTAGAGGTTTTTTTCAGAGCCTTGAACACCATGCGGGAAGTCTGAGATGGCCAATGTTCGTGTTTCAGGGCAACTCCAAAGTCACTAGGACCAGAGCAGTACTTGCGTTCATCTTTGTGTTTAGGCATCCATGAAAATTGGGAAACAAAGTTGTCTTATATGAGCAACGAAGCACAGCCCAGAATTTAAATTGCAGGCCTGGTTGTTAGCAACCTGTTAGAACATGGGCAGACTTTCAAATAAAAAAAAAACTGAGAAAAGGCTTAAGATCAACTTACTGTGCAAGAAAATAAATCAGTGCTGTGAGCAGAGCAGCACCCAGCTCCTTCATCCTGAAGGCTAATCACTGCAAGAAACAAAACTTTGCCATAATTTGATCTTAGAGGGCAAAAATAAAGTGAAAGTTCACCTATTTATCTCCAGCCTATTCCATTGCTGTGCTCTAGGAGCAGCATAGCTACAGCACTGGCTCCTCAGCTCAGAAAGCTTTTAGTCTGGAGCAGAAATTGCTGTAGCTCAGAGTGGCAAACCCTCCTTGGGTCACTGGGCTCAGTTTTATCTGTGATGGATCACTGATCCCTCCCTTCCTCAGCTGATCCCAATCATCCAGGAATCAAAGTTAACCACTGACTTGACTGGAAACCCTTAAAAAGGCAGGTAGGAGAGGCTTGCAGAGGAAGGGTTGTGTCTTTTGACTTTCTGGAAGGGGAACAGGGCAGGAATAGAAGAAAGAGGCTTGGAAGTCAGCTGGTTACTGGGAAATAGATACTGCATTAGAAGAGCAATATGATCTAGTCTGAAGGGAAAGCTGGGGAGGACCATATGAGAAAATGGGATGAAGGGATAGAGCAGGAAGGTGTGAGGTTTTCTTCCTTTGTGGTCAAGCTTGTCATGTATCTTAAGAAATGCTATAGGATGCTGCTGGACTAGACTCGCCTTAAGTGAGAGTGGGCTGGCTGTAGGGATTCCTATCACACCTAACCTCTGCTAAGTTAGCACCCAGTCTAGGCAAGAGTAGTACTGAAATCCATCTGCTTGGACTTCAACAGTGCACTTGATGTGTGGCCAGTTAGGCAACTATTAGTGGAGCTGATAATATAGAGATGAGAGGAGGAACTGTAGTATGGTTTGCAAGTTCTCAAAAAGAAAAAGGTATTGGTGGTGTGGAGAGTTCAGAGACACAGGTCCCTAGCAGAGCCCCAGGAGCTTATTTCAGCTTGAAAGAACCCCAGAGGATGAAGGCTGGAGCAGAGCTAGGGCAGGCGGCCCTGGGCTGGGGTCAGCACAGCCCAGAGTCCCTGGTCTCAGTGCTCGTGTACTGCATGAGCAGATCAACCCAAGGCACTGGGAAGGGCAGGCAGGATGATATTGCCATTGCTGCTCCATGTGCAGTTGCTCACCACGCTGCACATGTGGTTCAGAACAAGCCACCTGTGTTGATTGACTTGTGAGTTATTTTCTTTAAGCTGCCAAGTGGGATTCAGAAATGCCTTTCTGTGAACTTGCAGCTGGAGGGCTGGTGTTAAGGCTGAACCTCTGTGTGCATCTCTGGGCTTGTCTTTGCATTCACTCTTTTGGTGGTGAGTACTCCCCAGCCTTTCAGGCTCTGCTTCTGTCTGCCTCACGTAGGAGGAACAGATATGAAAAAGCAAAACAGGTAAGCTAAGCACAAAACCAGAGAAGAGGAGGGGGAGAAAAAGAAGCCCTGGACAAATGGCTATAGCAAACCATGTTAATTAGGACTGAGAGAGGATCTGCTATGCACCCATGCCAGATTTCTAAAAGCTGCTGTAGGAGAACACTGAAATCTGCTTGAGTCTCATCGTCTTGCTCTTTTAAGTGGATCCCTGCTGAATAACAGGGCTTAAGCAGGCAGACAATGGCCTGCTCAGAAAGTTCCTGCCAGGAATGTGGTAGGATAGGAAAATCAAGTAGCAGCACATGACATCTTGATCATGGTGGGGAGGAACTGGGCACACACCATGGGAGGAGGCATAGAGGCTTCAGTGGTGCTGGGCAGGATGGGACCAGAGTGGGAAGGAGCTTCAGGGATGGAGCAGGAGTGGCATGGGGAGGACACCTTTCTGTCAGGGGTGAGGGCTGAGAGCAAGCCAGGCGGTAGTGAAAGGCATTAGGTGGCCCTGGAGAGAGGGGGATCCTAAAGCTAGCCTTAATATGGGGCGTGGGGATGGAAGTTGTCCATGGGTTGGAATTTTTCAGCATTTGCTCCATCTGTGCTGTAACAGGGGTATAGTTGTTGTAGTGGATCTATAGAGATACTCTTGATGGCTCTTCTGTGCTGCTGTGAATTTCTTTTGCTCTTTGGTGTCAGCATCCCTTGTCTTCCTTCTCTTCACAATGATGCACAGCTTTTGGATGGACTAGTTTTGGTTGGATGGAGATGCCAGAAGTGTAATGTTTTTGAACATGGATATTGCTCTCACACTCTGGCAACATGCTGTGGCACATCCTTCCAGCCTATGTCCCCCAAAACTAACCCTACTGTCAGTCAAGGGCAAGTTTTGAAGCAGGTAGCACCCAGGTCTTGATCTTTGAGCTCGCTATTACTAAGTACTCTTGAGAAAGCCCTTCAGTGACATTATTCAGAGTTTCAAGCACTTTGTCACGCTCTAAATGCTTAAATGGGAGCTGGATCAGGTCCGCAACGTGTTTAAAATTGTATCTGAGCTGGAGGGATTGCTTTAACTTTCATAATGAAGACTTGGGATAGATAAGAAGAGCAATTACGTGTTCCAAGAGTCAGAACTAGGTGTTTTGACATTATGTTTCTTCTGTAATTTTATTTAATAGTCCATTGCCCCTTGGTTAATAGCTTTCTCCTTGATTAGCCTGTATAAATCAAAACTTCACGGCTTTATCCCTGACATGCCATATATTCTGAGTCGAGGGTAATGAATCGTGCCAGGGGTTGATGTACTCTGCCTCCTGTTTAGAAAAAGTCCTGCATCAAGGAAACACATTGGCTTTCAAATTGAGTTGTCAGTGTACTGTCAAGATTTAGAGGAGGAAATGCTGAGGATCCTAATAACGTGCAGCCAGGGATTATGTAGCCCTGAGCAGAATACGAAGCTGCAGAGGCTCACTTTGTGCTGTCGGCCTTCTGGGCATCTTGGCTAATGCATGCAGCTGCCTTGCTTTGCATCTGCTGCCTTTCTGCCCCAAATCCTGCCCACACCACGCTGTTTGTGAGCAGTGCAGGCAGCAGCTGCCTTTTTCATTGTGGCTGACCCCAAAGAGGTGGCCACGGTAGCCTGCATCCAGGAGGGGACCTATGGCACCTCCCAAACTCGTGCTGTCTGAAATGCTGAGACTTGTGACTTTTCATTGGAGCTGCTGTTTTTCCTAAGGCAGGACGATTGCAGTTTGGCCTCCAAACTTGAGCAGCAAGGAGAGAAGCTCTAGTTCCACTCCTGGACCTGGTTATTACTTTTCCTACCAAGCTGAACTGCTCCCCTAAAGAAAGGCACTGCTTTCCATGGCCACTAGATGCAGCTCACGCTGCATTGCAATCTGGTTTGGCATCATTCTTTTTTTTTTTTTTTTTTTTCCTGGGTCTTGCTGTTAAAAATTATTTCCCTTGTTTCTGGGCGTGAGTGTTTGGAGTGGGGAGGTTGAATCTTTATCTTATAACCTTCCTGTTTCACTGCCAAGTCTCTCTTCCCCCAAATTTCTTCCCTGCTGCATAAACTGTATCCATTTGGAATGCCAAATCATCACTCCTCCTGTCTCCATATGGAAATATATTCAGCTGTGATGCTTTGATGGCCCTCTTGGAGCTAATAGGGAGGGAAGAAATCAGGTAAGTGTATGGGGAACACGCTGATTTTCAGCCTCAAGCTGAGTACAAAATTTTACACTGAGCTTTCCGCTCCCTGCGATTTCATTTTCCCAAGTAGTTTTTATGCTGCAGGTGTTGCATGTCAATGCTGCCTCTCAGCTGACAGGCAACCAGGGGAAGGAGCCTCCAGCTCCCACCTCCAACGGGAGGGAAACCTCAGCGTAGGGCCTGGGAGCACACGATGGGGACATGGAAGGACTAAGAGCTCTGTTCTGGTTTTAAGTCCTACCCTGCCTAACACAGCAGGATGAGAGCAAGTGTCCTCGGAGAAACAGGGAGTCCGCAAGCCAGCAGCTGCAGCAGTCAGAGCTGTGATTAAAGGCTGTTTGAAGTTGTCTGAGAAGAGCTGGGGAGGAGAGCAGAAATCAGGCTGCCATGACAAAAATCAGGATCACTGAAAGCTGGGGCTGGATGTCAGAAAGGCAAAAGGGCTGAGGAACCGAAGGAGCAAAGCTGTGGTGTTCCCTTCCCTTCCAATAGCTTCTAAGCTCAGGATTCACACGTGGTGCAAGGGTAGCAGTGCTGGTGAAAACCTGGCTGATGCTGTGAAACGCCAGCTTTGCCCTGGCTGATTTCTGTGGGAACATAGGGGCTGTGGTGAGGAAGAAGAGTCATTTCCCCCCTTATCTGCCCCAGCACTGCCTCTGAGCAGGTTTTCCAGATTTACATAAAATATTCCCTATTATCCTCTGCTTAAACATGTTTTTCTTGAGGATGTTCTTTGCTTCTCCCCCGTGCCCGCTTGGTCTGGATGTTCATTCCTTCCCCTTCGCCTTCTGCTTGGCCCAGGGGTGCAGGAGGAGAAACAGCAGCCCAAGGAGCTCTGTGCTCTTTCCCATTGCATGTTTGAGCCCAGCTTGTTTTGCTTGCGGGGTTTTTAGCTGAACGGTACCTGCATGGAAGGGTACCCCATCACCCCCAGGTGACAGATGGGTACCAGCCCTGGATCAGCCCTGACTGTCCCGGCTACCCTGCTGTCACTGTGGGATCAGTTCCAGCTTAGTAAATACTATTTTCTTACACAATGAGGTTGTTTGCAATGATGATATTTTTGTAGCTGTGACATATTAGCAGCCAGGGTGCTAGAAATTACCAGCAGTGGCTGTGGGCACTTGCAGAGAACAGTTGGGGAAGACGACCTACAGGCCTGGTGATTTTATTTTTCTTTGAAGGCAGTGAGATGTCCCTATTAAGCAATTACCTCCTGGGAGAAGCAACAAGGTAGCTGCGCTATTACTCCTGGTGTTGTTTTGTTTTTTTTAGGAAATCTAAAATAATTTCTTCATAATACACCAGATGAGATGGCTCAGACCTGCTGTGAAAGAAGCAGAAAGTAATGCTCACAGTTTGTAATATTTCTTTGAGCTTCTGCTTTTGCACTGAAAAATGGGCTTCCTCCCATTAAAATGCTTTTAAATGGCAAATCCACAGATGTTCTCTCCAGCTTGCTTGAACATGGTAGACTCAAACTGATGGCTGTGATGGCTGCAGGCTGGCCAGCGTCCTCCTCTCGTGCTAGGGGCATGGGGATGGTGCGGGCAGCTCCTTGGGGCCTCTCTGAGGCCAGTGTTGCTGTCCCTCAAGCTTTCCTTTCCATCGCAGGTGGGGCTGAACCAAGGGAAAAGCTTCCTAAGATGGAGCTTTGGGAAGGAGAGGGCAAATGTGGCCTCCAGTCTCTGGAGAGACTTCCCCATCCAGACCTGCAGGAAGGGAGGGCGAGCAGCAAACGCTGCTGGCTTTGGGGGAGCTGAGCTTCAGGGCTGGGGACAGCAAATAACTGGGGAAGCGGCTGCAGCCGTTATCAGTCGTCCTGAGTGCGCTGGATCAAACCCTGTCCATCGCAGCAGGGGAAGCGGAGCCTGGCTTCTGGGAATTCAGCAGTGCTGGTTTGTGCAGGTGCCACCAGTCCCTCCTGGTAGAGCTGGGTCCCAGCCCGGCACCCAGGCTGTCGGCACAGGGCCATCCTGCCTCTCCTCCCTAACAAGAGTTTGATTGGTTTCATTTCCCATTGAGGAAAAATATAGCAGAAAAATAGAAGCAGATGGTTTTAGACAATGTCTAGGGCTCCTGGAGCTTCAAAGAGCTTTTTGATTGCATAGGCTTTAAAAAACATATAAAAGAGAGCCTTTCGCTGTATTTTCACTAGGGCAAAACCCTCTTTGAAATTTGTATGAGAAGAGATTGTCAGACTGAGCCAACATGGGGAAAGCCTTATTGCTCACAAACCACATTTAAAATCCTTTTCACTATTTTTTTTTTTTAATGTGCTGCCTTGGAGGCATGTTCAGTTCCCGGGCAAAGCAAGGAGGGCCGGTGGCTGGGAGAGGGCTCGCTCCCCGACAAGGGTTAGGCAGTGCCGAGCTCTGCCCGGTGCCCGCCGGGAGCCACACCGCTCCCCCTCAGCTGAACCAGCAGGGAAATTGCAGCTCTACCAGGTACTGCGTCTTGGTGCTTCTGTCTGTGCTTCTTTAACCATCTCCTTCAGACCCACAGGACATGGCGGTGACCGGGGGAAGTCCACGTTCCTCTGGATGCGAGTGCAGTTTTCATCCTAAATGCAATTGCTGGTGCAGCTCCGTGCTGGGGGGGTTGTTTTGTCTCTCTCGGAGCTGGAGGACTGTTGTTACTGCAGGGAGGACATGAAGACATGTATTCCTCTGCATGCTGAAGAAGTCCAGGAAATATTTCAGATTTGTGTTTGGAAAAATCCCTTTTTCTGACCATTTTGAGAACTTTTCTCCTACCAATATGGGGATCTGAAACAGCTCTGAATGACAGAGAGCGGCCATAGGGCTGCCAAGTAAAAGCCCCATCACCATGCATGAGCAGAGATGCGTAATCACAGGGAAATCTTTGTCAACTTCAGATCCCTCCCCTGTCCCTTCTGCACAAATCCCACCTGCAGCTCTACCCATCCTGCACATTGCAGTGGCCTTCTCAGAAGTTGCTTTTAAATGCCTGGTTTTCTCTTCCCATGCCTGATAAGGACGAAACATTTCTACTTCGATTGCCTTAAGCTTCCACTTCTTGCAAATAATTCTCTAGGAAATGGTATTTTTTGCTAAGTTACCTTCTGAGTGAATTTTATTCTTTAATAACAGAAATTCTATCAAAACTGAGCATCTTTATTTCTTTTCTAGAAGCTTTGGACTCTGCTCTCTGCCTTCTCGGAAGGCTCCCGGGAAGGATGCTGCTGAAATGGGTAGCATGGATGAGCGGCGAACCTGGCCTGGTGTGGTAGATGCCCCCACTGTGCCTCTGCCATCTCTAAAATGGGGATAATGTTAACCTGCCTGTTTCCTTACCCAGACTTGGGGCCCTATAATGAGCCCTACCCCAACAGGCACATCAGCAGAGGAAAACACAAATGACTCTTTAAATTACTGTCTGCTGGCCACCCTCTCTTCTCATCATTGCTCACCACACTTCATCTCCCAGCATCTGGTGTGCGGAGAAGCCTTTCCTGGGCAGCAGATCAGGTCCCTGGGCAGCCAGGTCTCACCGGGCAGCTGCCGCTCTGGAGAGCGGTGTAGGACAAGGAAAGGGAAGCTGCTTGGCTCTGGCCATGCTCCTTTTGAACCATTTGGCCATGCTCAGGATAACCCAGCCTCGGAGTGACACTTCTCCATTTGGGGAGCTGACTGCCATTTTCTTCTCTCCTCTGGGGAGGCCGATAAGCACTGTGATGGTACCTGAAAGCAGGGCTTTTGGTCAAGCTCGTTATCAATGAGCTAGTGAGTAAATGAGCTAATGAGGAAAGCACTGTGTCCCTAATAAGCTAGCTGGAGTGTTGGGGTTGAAAAGTTCATGTTGAGGATGGTCTTTCTCTCCATGGCCACCACAGCAGCATGAGACACCAGCGACCTGAGCCCACAAAGCTGCTTTTTCACCTGCTCTGGCTCTCCCAGGTGCTTCCTGCTCCCTGGGGAAGGGGCTGTGTTTGGCCCAGGGCCCCCCCAGATGGTTTGTGTGCCATGGGGCTGGCACGTGGCAGGGTTACGCTTGGCCATACACCCTTCTCTCAGCATCATCAATTTTTGTGCTCTGTACGTGCATCCCATGCAGAGCACATGGGAGCCGGCTGGTCAGGCAGGCTGGGTTCTACCCTGGACTAAGGTCCTGAGTTTGCCTTGGCCCATGGGAGCCTGTCCCATGGGTCCTGGGGAGCTTCACATGCCTGTTGGGTTCAGGGAGTTATTCTTGTATCTCCCTGCTGCCATAGCCAGGAAAATGGACAGAGATCTGCCCTGCAGCAAGACTAGGGCTCCCCAAAGCACCCCTGTTTATAGAAGTCACACTGTTCTGCGGCCAGCTAAAGGCAGATATTGTATAAATGCCCCCATATGTCTCACAGGGCTTCCCCTGCCCCTTCACAGAGCCACCTGATGCAGCTCTCCCACAGCACCTGGGGTCCTGCGAGACCGCACGCCTTCGAAAGCAGATAGCAGCAAAAATGATAGTTTGAAGGTTTTTCACTCTCAGCACAATTTCTCACAAGCGTGGCTTTTAATTGGATTTCTTTTTGGCTTGTTTCCTCCTGTGGTGTACACACATCTTGTAAGCAACAAGGAATTTGGATGTCGCTTCTCATTTCCTCTCAGCCGTCCTGATCCAAGTCCTGGTTATCCTTTTTCCCTTGATGTGGAGAAACAGAACAGCATGTTTGGGACCAGCTGTGAAGCTCTCAGCCAAAAGCTGAGTAGGAAATACCTTGGGATGAACACTGGGTACTATGTGCTGGCTCTTACCCCACTGCCAGCATATGCACCAGCAGATGATTTTGGGTGCCCAGGGAAAAAGAAGCCGGCTGTGTTAGCTGCCCTTTCTTTCCCTTTTTGTTGCACTCCCGGGGAAGCACCGCCAGCCAGTAAACTCATCCCTCCCCTTCTTCCTAAAGAGGAAGGCTTGCTGGATCAGGCCTGGCCCCCATGTTGTGGATACATCCCTGTCTTCATCTGTGGGTGAGCGCTGTGTCCCCTCCGGTGCGGCAGATTACTGTGCTTTATAGCTGGCCAGTCTGAAACCGCAGCGTGGTTATTTACTGCTTCGCTCCCTAAGTGCGTTCTTCCTCGCCCGTCCCTCCATCCCGTCTCCTTTCCCTCCTGGCAGCTGCCTGCACGCTACGTATTTTGCAGCTGGAAGAAGCTGGTAGGAAGCCACTCGTACCTGTGCAAAACCAGCCCTGGCTGCAGGGGGTTGCCCTCCCGAGGGCAGAAGAGGGAAGACCCAAGGTGAACCATCGCTGAGCAACCTGATCTAGTTGATGATGTCCCTGCTCACTGCAGGGGGGTTGGACTAGATGACTTCTAAAGGTCCCTTCCAACCCAAAGCATTCTATGATTCTATGAAGACAGCAGATGAGCTCTGCGGTGCCAGTCTAGCTTGAGCAAGCTTATGCTGCTGAACATGGGGATTGCTCCTGTTCCTGCGTGAAACATTGCAAAGAAAGCTGAATCCATGTCAGATGTGAAGTCAAAACTCCCGGAAACCTATTAGCAGCTCTTGGGACGTGACCACAGTCCTCTCCTGGCATTCCCCTTGCTGGTTCCTGGGCTGTGCTCTTACTGCAGCCCCTTCTGGGATGCCCGAGTGAGCTGGGCCAGTATTTCTCAGCCACATGATTTTATATTTTGGGGTTATAGCAAGTCAAGTAGCCTTGGCTCCCAGGAGTGTCATTCTAGTACCGTGTTTGTCCTGGCTGTGTTTTGGCAGCTCCAGGGGGGCTCCGCTGCCAGGATGGGAAGCGCTGAGCAGCCGGGCTGAGCCCCATGGCTGGGTGCCTGTGCCATGCACGCGCCCGGCTTTGCCTGCCACCAGGAGCAAGTAATGCCCAGAAAAACGTTCTCCATAAGAGCTCTCCACTGCAGTCTTAAAAACACGAGGGATGTACAAGGAAATATATTTATAGTGACTAAGCGCTGGTACAGGGAGCGCACAAGGTGATTAAAAAAATTCTCCTCTCTACCTTGCTTAATAATCTGGAAAAAACCTGGCATATTCTCAGGGGCTGCAGAGAGTTTAATATCTGGCTGATGATGCTAATTTAATTACATGCCAGCAGGTGGTGCCCAAGTAGAAAAAGGAAACAATTTAATACAGTATTCTCATCCGATGTTTCATGCCCTGCTCAAGTCATGCTCCAGCCGTTCAGACAACATTCAACAACTCAATATTGGCGTTTTCTTCTTTTCTGTCTCATCCCATCTCCCCAGGCAGCCCCCAAATCCCTTGTGAGAGGGCTGGGAAATACCAGTCGATACCAAGGAAAACAGTTTTACGTGCACACCCAGTCCAGAGGGGCCGCTTGGTCCCACCTCAGTTGAAACTGTGGGAGGGGACAGGTCAGTCCAAACGAGTGTCTCATGGTTGGTCGGCTGCAGTTTTTCCCAGCTGTGATCACTGCTCCGAGAGATTTATACCAAAAATGTGGAAAATAATGAGCTTGGGCCCTGCTGAATGTTTTATGCAGGAGAGAGAAGTGGCCTCCTTTTGAAAATACAAGGAAAGGGATTT
The DNA here is from genome assembly GCA_013401315.1 of Balaeniceps rex. Classification (NCBI taxonomy): domain Eukaryota; kingdom Metazoa; phylum Chordata; class Aves; order Pelecaniformes; family Balaenicipitidae; genus Balaeniceps; species Balaeniceps rex. The sequence continues at coordinate 55,043 of VYZW01011355.1, forward strand.
TGTGTCATCCGCTTTCTCCTGCAAAAAAGACATGAACCTACTCAGCTGGCTCATACAGCACATACTAAGCAGATGCAAAAATACCAGGTTTATGTATTCTGTAGCTCTGGCAAGTTGCTGATCTGAGTGGTTTTTGCAGGTGCTAAAACACAGAACGCAGACACTGCCTCTGCAGGGCTTGCAAGCTCTTTAAAGGAATCTACAAACCCCTGCAATTCTTCAGCTTCAGTGAAAAATGAGAGCGATTTCTCTCTGGATTAGGACAGGAAACCTGTAAAGGGCACTGTCATGATCCCGTTTCCCTGCACTGAAAATAGAGAGTGAAGCTCTGCCGCTTTGCTGTGCGTGCACTGGCCTGTGTGGTACGAAGACGGTCGCACTCAGCCCTGCCTGGGCAATGGGAAAAGCAGGACCGTACCCAGGCAGCACCAAACACCTCCCAGCTGAAAATCAGCCTCGTTAAAGCGTAAGCAAGCTGGATGCTCAGCGGGAGGCAGTTGCGGTCTTGTTACTCCTGAAAACGAAGGCCAAGGTAACTAGGTAATGCCTAGGAGCGGCTTTTTCCTCTGATCAATGAGGGTAAAGGGCCAGAGCCCCCCGGGAGCAATCTCTGCTGCAGGAGATTTTTCTGCCGGTTGGAAAGCAGAGTCTCTCCTCTCCCTCCTCTTCTTGAAATTCCCGACACGAGCAGACAGGCCTGATTAGAGTCAGTATATACTGGTCCTTTAGGAGCAGAGCAGGCAGGGAAGACTGTCAGGGAAGCGATTGCTTCCACTGGTAATTTATGCAGTTAGTCTCCTTTTTTTTTCCCCCTATGGAGAACATAAAACACTTCTGCTAGAGCGGAGATGAGCCACTTCAACCATCTGCAGAGATCACCGAACACGGATCACTCGGAGGCCTTAGAGCAGGTTGGGCCCTTTGCTGGCGGTGGCACTACCTGCCTGTTAGCCACATTTATCTCGTTGGAGTGGGGATCCCAGGCATTTCATCCTCTGGAGAGCTGAATAAAATAAAACCCAGAATATCACAGGGTCCAAATTCATATCCTGGGGAGGAGGTGAAAAGACAAGGGTATTAAATGATCATGGTTTTTGTTTTACTCCGTGGTAAGCTGGTTTTCTGATCCTTGCTGAAAATACAGAGTGCTCTCATGGATCAAGCCTGGTTCCTGTCGGTGCTGCAGATGGTTATGCTGCTTCTCCTGCTGTATTAATGCTGGCAGTCATGTATCACTGGAGGCTTGCAGGAAAGATCCCACATGTTGTGTGTTTGCACTGGGGAACCAGTGTAGGAACAGCAGAGAAAGCACATGAAGGGCTCGTAGGCAAAGGTTTCTGTTGCTTTACTGGCACACATATACACACAGATACCAAGAACATGGTTCCAAAGCTCGGTGGTAAGCCTCAGCTTACCCCGTGATGTGCTCTGGACCTCAGCAAAACCCCAGGTGCTCCCACAGCTCGGATGCGGGACAAGCCCAAATGTAGTCCCGGGCATCCTCTCAGATGCAAGGTGGGCAGTGGCTGAGTGTTACAGAAAGGCAGAGTGGTTGGGTGGCCCCAGAGAATACCAAATTCCCCCAAGTCACAAGAATATAAAGTATGTCTCTGGCATGGGGAGATCCTTTATTTCATGCCAGTCTCTTACAACCCATTGCAGCATGACCCTCCCCAGCTGGTCCTTGCCTTTCCCAGTCTTACACAGCACACCTGGTTATTAAATCAGGTCTCGTGCTGTCCCTGCCATTGCTCAGCCGTCAGTCCAGGACGTGGCACGTGTGCTCCTGTGTCAGATGGCCACATGCCGATGGTGCCCGGCAGGGAAGGGGACACCTGCCAGGTGTTCATCTTCAGATGCCCTCTCAGACACCATTGCTTGCGGTAGTGATACACAGGCAATACCTCCAAGGAGGTAATTTAATCGTGTCTCAGAAAGTACCCTTTCCACTTGTTATTTCCCACAGGAACAGAGGCCAAGTGTTACTGCACAAGTCAAGACAACCGCACAGTGTGTTCAGCTTATCTGGGAGATAACATTTTATCAACATGCCAAGAGCTACAACTAATGAGGCACAGAACAGAGGAAGCCAAGTGTAGTAACTGGTACGTACCATCTTTCCAAACACTGATAGCAGTCCCTCGCAGGGAAAAGCACACAAAGAACTGATGAGTAAATACCCAGGAACCAGGCAGAGCCAGCAGCATCCCTAGACATTTGGTCTGTTCTTAACAGACCCTACAAATCACTGTTGTACAGTCAGTAAGAGCTTACATGGCATCTCGGTCACCTGTTTTAATTTTTACATAAGATTTAAGGTTTTCTGCACAATCAAAGACTGGACCTTGAGGGTCCACAGTCCCAAAGAGAGCTGCTGGTGGGGCCGTGAGCAGGTTTCTGCTGTCAGCCTGGGACCTTTTCTCTTCAACCTTTCCTTGGTCCTGCCAAGCGGTGCCAGCAGGTCCCTTTGTTTGTGGAAATATTAAGGACAGCGCACATGGCCAAAGCATTCACAGGGAGCCAAATCAGGCACTGAGACAGGGGGATTAACACATCCCAGGACACCCCACTTGCTTTTGAGAGCAGACATGCAGCAAAAGCCTTGACATACTCTGGGAAACCTGCTCACTTCAGCCTCTTCTCCCAGAGCTGCTCAGGAGGGGCAGGGGTTTCCCGAGGGAAAGAAGGGTGCTCCGGTGGGGAGCAGGGGTTACCCGTGGGGCTTGGAAGTACCGGCAAGTGGAAAGCCTCAGCCCAAGAGCGGTGTGTCCTTGACAAGCAAGAGGGAAACATCTGTTTCTGTAGGAGACTCTGCTCTTGCCAAGAGCAGGAGGCTCAAGCAAGAGGGAAGAAAGTGTTATCTGGGCAGAGAACTGAAACCTCTTTTATAATGCATGCCTGATAGAGAGTAGGCTTAAGGTTTAAATGTAAGATTGCAGAGCCAAGTCAGGGGAGAACCTGCTCCATCACACCAATAAACATCTGGGTGGGCATCTGACTCCTTAAAGCTCCTGGTTTTTTTGTTGGTGATGTTATCTAGGAAGAAAAGAAGAGCCTGATCACCCAGCTATGGCTCCTTTTTTTCTGTTTTTCTGGTTGAGACAGAAATTCTTTTTATTTATTACCATTGACTAATGCTCTACTTCATTACTGGCTGCTATTTCTCGCAAAAAAATAAAGCTGAACATTAGCTATAATTTAGCAAATAGCTGCAGATTGCAGTGCTGAGGGCAATTAAGCCATGCAAAGCAGTCAATGCCTTCGCCACCCCCTCCCACAGCAGGGCTAGGCCTGGTGTCAGATGCCCAATCTCTTCCCAACTTCGTAGGGCCAGGAATCAATGCAATCCACACTTCCCGTATCCGCTGTGTGGAGAGGTTTAGCTCCAGCTTTAAAGCAAATGCGGCTGTGAAAGGAGAGCTGTATATCTTTTCAAGGCACATTTTACCTTGTCAGGGACTATAGCATTAACATTGGCAGCTTCCCAAGCCCTCTCGCCTTTCCAATTTAAATAAAACCAGAACAACAGTGACACTGGAACGAAAGGCTGCTGCTGTCAGTCTCCCCGGATCGCACGCTTCTGTCAAGGGTCAGGTAACCGTGCCGGTCAAATCACAACCCTCTTCCATCCCAAGGCCTCGGGTCACATTTTTGGAAAAATCCAAGCGAATCTTTGCACAATCCATCACACCTGGACTCAGAACTTTTTGTAAGGAATATATTTTGTATTAATATAACACATTTTCAGGGACTTCTTGCCCCCAGGAATTCTCGTTGAGGCCAAGAATTTATTAAGGAGTTTAAAAAAGGAGACAGTTATACCCATAGGAAGGATATCCGGGAGAATAGTCAGCATACACAAGACTGCAGACTTCCAGAAAGGATATAAACTCAGTCAAAGATTAATAAACAATAAGCTGCTTTCAGTCTTTGCTTTCTTTCCTACCATTCCTGCTGATAGGAGGTAAAAGCTTTCATTCAGGGAATTGGGACAGATGGTTATTGCTCCTAAAAAGAAAGAAGGAACACCAGTTTCTGGTAGAAATTCAGATAATGTCAGAAACATTTGCAGACAAAATTTACCCTGCTGAAAGTAATAGATGTTTTGCCTTAGAGATAGCAAAAATCCCAGAATCAGAGAGTGGCTGAGGCTGGGAGGCAGCTCTGGAGATTGCCTAGTCCCTGCTCATGGCAGGGTCACCTACAGCAGGTTGCCCAGGACCGTGTCCCATTGAGCGTTGAACATCTGCAAGGATGGAGACACCACAACCTCTCTGGGCAACCTGTTTCAGGGTTCAACCACCCTCACAGTAAGAAAGTTGTTTCTTAGGTTTAAGTGGAATTTCCCGTATTTCAGTTTGTGCCCATTGCCTCTTGTTCTTTCACTGGGAACCACTAAGAAGAGTCTGGTTGTGTCTTCTTTACTTCCTCCACCAGGTATTTATACACACTGATAGGATCCCCCTGAGCCTCCTCTTCTCCAGGCTGAGTAGTCCCAGCTCTCTCAGCCTCTCCCCATGTATCAGGTGCTCCAGTCCCTTCATCATCTTTGTGTCCCTTCACTGGACTCACTCCAGCATGTCCATGTCTTTCTTGTACTGGGGAGCCCAGCACTGGACCCAGCCCTCCAGATGTTTCTCACCAGAGAGGCAGGAGCACCTCCCTTGACCTGCTGGCAATGCTCTCTATAAAGCAGTCCAGGAGACCGGTGGCCTTCTTTGCCCCAATGTGCTGGCTCACGTTCAACTTGGTGTCCACCAGGATCCCCAGGACCTTCTCTGCAGAGCTGCTTTCCAGCCGGTCAGCACCCAGCCTGTCCTGGTGCCTGGGGTTATTCCTCCCCAGGCATGGGACTTTGCATTTGTTGGCCCACTTCTCCAGCCTGCCAAGGTCTCTCTGAAGGGCAGCACGACCATCTGGTGTACTACCACTCCTCCCAGTTTTGTATTGCCTGTGAAACGTCTGTCCCCTCTCTTCCTTTAAGCTCCCAGCATCACAAACACCCTCGTTTTTCATCAAGGGGGGACATTCTTAATGTGGCTGCAATTGGAAGAGGCTTTCAGCAAACCATTTCTCAGGTGCTGCAGCCCTTGTTCCTCCCACGAACTCATCAGTGTTCCCACATTTCATCACCCCGGATCCTCTGAGCTCTGACAGAAAGAGAAAACAAGGAAAGGAAGAAGTGCGAGGGCTGTGTAAGCAGAGAGGGAATTTGGAGAGTACCTCTAATTAAGTTATTGGTGAATAAAGCCAAACACCTTTACAAAATGAAAAGATCATCTGTGTAGCTGGCAATGAGTTCAGCTTCTAACGTTAGTCCAGAGTGAGAAGACTGGTGGATAAAACACCAGCCAAGGAAAAGCCATTAATTGCCAGGACAGGCGGCTGCTTTCTCTGCGCTGCGAGCATTAACTGTGGTTAGAGACAGGAAGAGTTGGATTAAGGGTACCAGAGGTGATGTGAACCACCATCCTTGAGCTGAGATCCCAGGAGAACCAAAAGACCTGGAGGTGAATTAATAGCAGCAAGAGGTCTTTCAAGCAACAAGAGGTCTGCTGGGCCACCTACTGCTTTGATGACGCTTAGGAAAACGAAGGACACTTACAATTAAGATTAAAGACGCAGCCATGGAAGATGAGCTCTTTTGCACAGAATTCAGCCAAGTACCTTCTTGGACCATGATTCCCAAAACCTGGCCATGAGATAAGCTCATTGTAGGATTTGGCAATGCAGCTGCTTCCAGTACAAGCAACATGGGCAAGGAGCACCAGATTAGTGACTTGTGTGTCAAACCTAACGCTCACAAGTGAAATGGATGGACTGCTGTCATCTTCTACTAATTTATTATTATTTTGCCCAGCCTGGAAACGGGGAGAAGAGCTGATTATTCACTGCTCTGACCCTGCATGGACACATTTGCCACCAGGGTCAGCATAAATTCCAGTTTCTGGAAGCAGCAGTAGATTTACATCTAACCATTAATTAGGGGTAGGACGTGTTTGTCCTGTGTTTTCCACAGATACCGCTGAAGTTTTGGGCTACACGAATGAACCTGTGATAAAGCTCGTTGCTGGCCTGCTCTTCACAAGTAAACCATGCTGAAGGGACCAACATCAGCGGTACCAGATGGGTGGAGTAGAGTCATAGCCTCTCCTTGTAGCTTCTAGCCAGAGCAACCAAAAATGAGCTGCTTCTTCCCTCAGGCAGGGTACGTCTGCACTGGGTGAATGCTGAGCTACCGGCTGGTCCACACCTTAACCATGCTGCAGGAGGGCTCAGCAATACCTGTTCTTCAGGATGAAGAGTGAGATTGCAAGCCAGCTCAGGGAATACTTCCATTTGCGGTGCCCAAAGGATGAAACCTATATAATAACCTTCCTACAGGTCATTAACTGAAGATAAATGCCATGCAATTATGAATATATCTGATATTTATTATAATGACACCGATCATAATGAATTAAGTCAGTGTTTAGGTGAGTTATTTCCATAGGTAATTTAGTGTAAGTTAAATTTTCCTTTACCAAATCAGTTTTAGAGCCCATAACTTTATCTTTAATGCATGATGTATCACTTAATGACAGCTTTTGGCTGTGCATTAGTGAACTCTGGTTGATACAATATTTCTTCCAGATAATTTTCCTAGTGAAAGAAATACAGCATTTGTATGCAATTTCATGCCAGGTCTTGAAAGAGGGGCTAAGAGCGAAAGTGTATGTATATATTTATCTATAAAGGAGGTGAAGGTGAATATTTGCAGAGCCTTTAGAGGCATTCCCCCATCAATGCCTGTGCTTGCACGTGGTCAAGGACCAGTGGATTAAAGACCATGGCTGTATAACTGGGCTGAAGATAATTCTCCATCAATGTCAGTGGTAGTGGTGCTCATATGCTCTTTTCTGAAATGTAACCACCACAGAGTGAAACCATGAGGATGATCTTATGTCTAACAGAGTTTAGGAGAGGCTGAGAGGAGGACAGGGTTGTGTGACCTTCAGAAAAGAGAATTAGTTCAAGATTAGTAACCATATTCACAGCTATCTTCAGTGTAATTAAACTGCAATCAAAAGGGACATCAAGAAGTGATAGAATACTTAAAGTATGTCGTTGAAAAAATGACCTCTCTTGCTGACTACTGAACTTTGGTGAGACAGGCCACAAACACCAGCTAGGAGCTGGCTATGGTATGGAATTGAAAATGAAAACATAAAACTGAGAGTCTTCAAAGAATAATGAAGAGGACATTTAGGATGCGCAAGTGCACAATAGGCACAGAGCAAGGGCTTCAAAAGTCCTTGGAGGGCCTTTCTTGGACCGCATAGAGAAGAAAAGGCACTTTTTCTGTCTCCTGCACACCAGTATTTAAGAATACTGATTTGGTTGAACATTTTCTAATGCACTTCAATTTCTTTCCTATCAAGAAGTAAATGTAGTTTAAAAGGACTGCTCAGCTGCAAATGTCTTCTTACAAAGAGATTTAAAATTTAATCTTTTTGGAGGAAAAAAATTAAGCTTTTCAGCCTCTGAAGTTACTTTCTAAATCAGAGTGCTGGACCTCCAAATGAAGCTGGTGGAGCTAAGATTTGTACTTGCTGCTGAGCAGCAAATGTCAGCAAGGTAATGCATTTTGTTAGGCCCTGATGACAAGAACAATCTATTAGGAAAGCCGGGAAGGTCAAATGTGACATAATGAAACCTCCCAGCATGTCATCTTTTTGCAGCCATAATGCTTCTTTCTGCTACTGTGCTGGGGATCAGACACGCGGTGGTGTGCCCGGCAGGGACGGTGCTCATGTAATGTATTCGGAGATGGTGTCGGCCAATCTCGACTCCGCAGGGAACGGCAAGTCCCCTTTCTGTGGTGTCTGATGAATAATAGATATGAAAAACATGTTTCAAAAATTGATCATGACCATGCTCTGCACTTCGGGGTGGCCAGCCCAGAGGTCGGGTTCAGCTGTTTTACCTGTTTGTTTGACTGCCAGCAAGGCGTCCTCTGATGTTCTCTGCCTCAGGCAGGTGGGATGCTGCAGCTGAATTTTGTGGCTCTGAGCTGCTCCTCTTTCCCTGTACTTGGGCTTTTCAAGATACCTTGAACCTTTTGCAAAGGGATTACAGCGTCTTGCCATTAATTTGTGTAAGTTCGTACAAAGCTCTTGATAACCATAATGCCTTTATGGAGTCATACTAGTCTTACACAGAAAGCTTATTTCATTAAAAAACCTACATGGGCAATGCCACAAAGATCTTCTACGTGGCTTGAGTTCCCACTTTGACTCTTCTGCAGAACCACAGTCTCAGTACAGCCCTGACCAGGGCTGAGTTAGAGGCTCAGCAACAAGGGAGCACATCATGATGTAGCTACTCCAGAGTCAGACCTAGTTTATCACTGCGCTGATGAACCTGCATTAGCTATGCTATTTGTTGGAGTTGTGTATCCAAAACAGATTACATTTCAATACAAAGACCACCGGTCACTGTGGCAGTGGTCTGCACTGCTTCTCTGCAAAATGGTTCACAAGGGATTTCTTTACAAAAAGCTCCCTACCTTCTCACCTGAAATCTCTCTGAAACGAGCAAGGAGGTTTCTACACTGTGGCCCACCATCGTGGTCAGGTTCTTGCTAGGAGTCCTGATTGGCTTTGGGTGTAAAAATTAGGATGACTGGATGGTAAAACAAATGAACAGTTTTTAAGAGTGTAAAACATTTTGAGTTTGCTGCCAGCCGGAGCTCAGCATGTTTAATTAAGGTGTGTGAGCTTGAAGGAGGCTAATCTTTGCTGCTGAGGCTATTTTTTGCTGGTTTATTAGATAATACAGTAAAAGACAGATTGAGACTCTTTTTTTCCCTTTTTATTTTCCTTGTCACCAGCAGTAGGGGGGGGAGATAAAATCCCTTCACATGAAATCATCTTAATGAAGGACCAGAATCAGTACAATTAACTGGAGGCACAGCTGTACACCTCGCTGCGCACGCCCAGGTCCCACTCTCCATTTCCCCTGCAAGGATATTTCCAGAATGACTGCTTGGACTAAAGTTCATAATTAAAGCTGTAAATCTTGGCTCACTGCTAAATTTGCCTGCACGCAGAGAGAGAGTAGGAGGGAAAAGGAGGAAAGTCTATCTCCCTCCCGGGAAGCCTTGTTTACTAGTATTTTGTAGGTTTTCTTATGCTGGTGGTGCTTATCCTGCTTGCAAAGAGACAGGTACTGAGAGCACCCCTATATGGAGATTTTTTGGGGACCTGACAACCATCAGCAGTGCCGGCTGGTTTCCCTTTTGCAGCAGAGCCCCGCGATACAGAAATATCGGTGGAGCCAGATGTCTTCGCACAGGGTTCCCACGCTGGCAGAGAGATCTGGGGGTTGATCAGGGACGGCCTGTTGCCACGCAGCACCGACGAAAGCTTCACAGTGAAACGCTTCGTTGTGCAATGAACGTCCCCGCTGCCGCTCTTACAGCAGCGCCCCGGGAAGAGCGGGGTAGCAGCGGCTCTCCTGGAAAGACCTGATCCCTTAGGAGGTCGGGGGATACTCATGGTTTAATTCCAATGAGTAATCCTGCCTGTAATTAATAGCTGCAGTTGCATGTGTTTTCAGCACAAAACCGGTGAGAAAATCCCTGCTTTCTTAATTCTGCAGCGTGTGGTGGGACTAGACGGAGCATAGCTCCTGCCAGGGGTGGCCCCACTCGCCCATCGTGTAACCCAGCGCGTCCCCTGCAGCGGGCAGAGCTCTCACGCAGCCCTGCAAATCCTCCTCTGGAAGTATCTTGCCATGCCCCCGTTACTGATAAAATGAAGCACCACGGTGAATGCCAGCAGCTGGTGTTTACCCCGTTTGAGGGTATAATACACTTTCTGAGAGACCACCTGAATTTTAGATTTTTTTCCCCGGAGGAAATGGCATATCTAATTTACCAGAAACTATGATCCTGTGTCACATACTTCTGATGGGATTGCTTGTATGCAAAACCCTCCTTATCATTTGTCCATAATCTGTCTAAAAGTGGCAGAATAAGGATTTATTAATAACGTTCGCGTGCCCCTGGCACGGGGCTGAGTCACCGCTTGCAGTACACAAAGCGAGGCAAAACTGTAGAGCATGTCTATTAATAAACATGATAAATCCATACCTTTGTGAGTAAAAGGTGCACGTCTCTGCCAAAGAGACAGCCCTTTGTTGAAATAGCAATTTATTGCTATTAAAATTGTATGATTAGCCAAGCTTGGAAAGCAGACCCAGAAAATCTGACGGCTGCCTACTCACATGATGAACCAAGCACGGAAATGCAGGAACACTTTATCGAGTCAGAACTTTGGAGGAAAACATCTAATTCCAAGGTCAGTCCCTGATGGTGTGGTTGTGGATTTTCAGTCACAAAATTACGACATGATTTATAATGAAGTTTATATTTGAAATGCTAAAAGATTCACACACGCTCCCCAAAAAAAAAGTAAGTCAGAAGAAATGCTGTGATAAAGCCAACTTATATGGCGTCAATCAGCCATCTGTTGTGCACTGTGGTTTCTAATGATCAAGGTGAAAACTTTGGTAGGCTGTAAAAATAGAGAATTACAACATCATCCACCCTCCCTGCAGTAAACACTTTAAGCATAGTCAACAGGAGATAATATACGCTGGAATTACCACTGAGTTCAGTTGTATCCTGAACAAACCTGAACGCCTGATAGCCAAGGTGGGACATTCAGCTGGGAGATGTTATTATTTGTGGATGCACCAAGTCGGGCTCTGTACTGAAGATCTGATGAGCTTTGGAAAGGATTGGAGAATCCCCTACGTTAGTGTGAAAGCTGTCCTCCTCCCAATAACCCCGCACAGCCCTGGAGCGCACCATGTGCTTTCTGCATACCTTTACGTACATTAGTAAATGAACTTTCATTTGGAGCGGGTCCTTTATGTGACCACCCACCCTTTGCTGGCTCGTTTTATTTATCTCAGATATCTCAATAACAGGATAATATCAGCCCATCAAACACCTCATCTAATTAAAATTCAGTGAAACCTCTTTGGGCGGCTACCTTCACACTCCCATTTTAAAAGGCTTCAAAGGCAATGTTTTCTTTACTTTTCCTCCTGAAGGATATTTTCCTTGTCACCTGTGCCAACTCAGAAGATGTGGGTTTTTTACAAAGAGCTCCATTTCAAAATGGTTGCTCTCGCTGCGTCTTCTCACCAGAGGTGAGCTCATCGTTATGGTTCCTTCTTTTGAGGTGGTCACTGAGACAATTTGGCCTTGGAGGAGTGAGGCCACCCAGGCTTCAGAGGAAGGAACCAGGGCTTGTTGGTTCGTAATGAGCAACACAGGCTTTCGTCTTCTCCATTACACCTATGGAGGAACAGGGATTATGCAGTAATTACCCATATACGTGGCCAGACAAGGAGCAGAGGAAGGCTTTTGTGCAAAGATGCAGCTATTATTTCATTTGCCTCTCCCATGGATGATCTTTTCTCTTTTTTTGCACAGGACGCTCTTTCTGTATGAATATCTGAGCAACACAAAGATCGTCAAGATGCACTGGATGGATGATATACCAGCTCTTAGAAAAAGATCGTGATGGATCTGTGCGCCTGCATTCATTTGACATGTTGCAAGTCTTGGGCCAAGGTCAGCAGGTGCAGGTTGGGTCAGATTTCATTAACATAACTGATTAAATCCTGCCAGGCAGCCGCCAGCCAGAGTCCTGCACGAGGATGCTCCTTGTGCCAACTTCTCTGCTTGAAAACAGATTGCGAAGCATAAATCTGAACCCACAGCTCTGTGATAGATTCAGCCCATTTCATGGGGTTCGGCTCCAGCCGCTGGGAGAGGTTGCAGTCACGAGGTGCTGGGCTCACCATCTGTGCCATCGCCTGAAAAATAAGACTGTTACGAGTGCAGCTCATGGTATTCCAAAAGCTGGCAGCCCATGGCTCCACAGCATCCATAACCTTATGGTGAGAGCCTCATCTGCGGCTGGTGAAGGTAGAAATCAAGATTGAAGGGACTGTACTGTCTGTCTGTCCCTCCCCTGCCCCTCCCCAGTCCCTGCTGCACCCACTGGCCAGCATCAGCCAAGTTGAAGAGCAGTGAGGAGACCTCAGAGGTGTTAAAGAATTTAGGTCTTAGGCAGAGCAGAGTGACCCAGGTTACTGCAGCCACAGCAGGAGGCCAGCAATTATCTGCTTAATTTGGCTTGGGCACAAGCAAACGAGTGCGGGCTGCCGGCCAGGCAGGGAGCACATCACAGCTGGTGCAGCCGCCCCAGCCCGACCCGCTGGAGGTTAAAAGATGGGGGGAGCTGGGGGTTACCATGGTGCAGGGGTGCTGGGCAGAGGCTGCATCAGTCCCACTGCTCGTGGGCTGATATACCCCGGGGCTTGGGTGAGGTCCATGCCAACGTGCCGCGTGACCCAGCGTGCAACAGGGTAATCCCGAAACTCTTTGCTCAGAGTAACAGCTGAGGAAGGATGCTGCACTGGAAGAAAAAGAGAGGCAATTGCTGTTTGATCAGTGCAATGCCCCAGGCTCTCGTCCCTGTGGTGTGCTTTGGTTTCATCGTTGTTTCTCCCGATACCCTCCTACGTGGGTGTAATCATAGAATCATAGAATCATTTGGTTGGAAAAGACCTTTAAGATCATCGAGTCCAACCGTACCTGTCCACCACTAAACCATGTCCCTAAGCACCTCGTCTGCCCGGCTTTTAAATACCTCCAGGGATGGGGACTCCACCACTTCCCTGGGCAGCCTGTTCCAATATTTGACAACTCTTTCCATGAAGAAGTTTTTCCTAATATCCAATCTAAACCTCCCCTGGCACAACTTGAGGGCATTGCCTCTTGTCCTATCACTTGCTGCTTGGGAGAAGAGACCAACACCCACCTCGCTACAACCGCCTTTCAGGTAGCTGTAGAGGGTGATAAGGTCTCCCCTCAGCCTTCTCTTTTCCAGGCTAAACAACCCCAGGTCCCTCAGCCGCTCCTCATCAGACTTGTGCTCCAGACCCTTCCCCAGCTTCGTTGCCCTTCTCTGGACACGCTCCAGCACCTCAATGTCCTTCTTGTACTGAGGGGCCCAATCGGACTGAGGCCATCAAGCAGGGCAGCGTCACGGTTTGGCTGTCTGCTCTAATCACGTCTGTCGTGCTCCTCGGCGTGCCCTGTGCTTACCCCTTCACAGCTTTCAAGACATATAGCACGAAGAAGTCAAGTCTTACCCCAGGATGTGGTGAGATGGACAGGGGCCTGTCCCTTTCTGTCAGTGTGGAAGAGCATCCTCCAAGTGCAGCGTCCCGGGTACTTAGCACCACAGTGCCAGGCGCTGTTTGGAAAGCCTGCAACATGTTAGATTAAAGGCAGATGCCCCAGGAGCAGAGAGAGAGGCGAACTATTATATTACTACTTCAAAAGGAGCTGATTCTGCAACGAATTAACTGGTTTTCAGGTGATAGCTGATTTTTATTTTTTTTTAATGTACCCATGAAAGCGTTACATTGCAAAGGCCCTGAAAATATATCCAGGGTTCATGAGCTGGCAGAGAAAAGGGCTGCCCAAGGTGGGATTTGCTGGTGAACGGCGTATCACAACCACTGCACAGAAATGCAGCAGGGCGCTGCGCTGCTGCAGTCGGTGCTCGCCCTGCGCTGCAGCGCAAGGAGGGCTTTGAGCTTGGAGCGGTGCTCAGACCCATCCGTGTGCCCTGAGCTTCCTCCCAGTCCGCGGTGGGGTTGTATTTAGAGGCAAACCACCAGCCCCATGGCCAGCAAGCAGCTTGTGGCCAGGGGGCACGGTAGGTGCTTGAGGGAAAGCAGAGCCAATTTAGCTGTTTTCTAGTGAGTAGCACTGATTTGGAGGCAGAAAATCCCCCCTGAAATCCAGTAATTATCTGGTGTGGGGGCCAGGGAGCCAGTTTGCTGCGCAGCAGTGAAGCCCAGAGCAAAGCAGTCTCCGAGCGGCTGCGCGCAGCCTTGCAGAGCGGTCCTCCCTGCAGAATAACAGTACAGGCAGTCTCCCAACCAAAAGCCTTAATGACGGAGCTGGTTTTTTAATGGTCCCCTGCACAGCCATTAGTTCTTAAAGAGGATTTACATTACAGCCAGCTGCTATGAAGATATTTTATTGGTATAGTAAATACAGAGAGAGGAATGGTGGCTTTTAGTCTTCTGGTTGCTTGTGCTTTTCTGCCCCGTGATTCACAACCCTTTGTGTAAGAGGCTAAAATCTATCCCAGTGTATGTGCTGAGGTGTCCCCTTGTTCCCCCCGCTTGGCCAGACCAAAACCACCCTTCGGTGTTTCCCTCCCACCTGCTTCCCGGGTCTCCTGCTTCTGGGCAGATGGCTGAGGGACAGGGGGTGGCTTGTGAGAGCAGAAGGGCTGCAAGGGAAACTGTAAAACACATGAAAGCAGTGAAATCTCGCACAGCAATCTGTGAGATGGGAGCCAGAGGGAGCACGAGAAATGCTGCAGTAACAGGCAGAGGCGATCCTTGCCCGAGTGCCTCTAGAGAGGGCACATGCAACAGCAGGGCTTAAACTCATGTCTTCTTGCTTCGTTTTGCTTTGTGGGTGGGTGAGGGCTCGGTCTTTCCGCTGCATTTACCCACAGGGGACAAGAAGATGCCTTGCTGCCTGGGGATGTACCCAGGCACAAGGTACCACAGCAAGCGTGCATGACACGCGGTCCCAGCAATGCCGCCTGCTAATGTTAAATGACCACGAGGGCACTAACAGCAACGCAGCAGCATATGGGCTTTTCTCCCTGCCCAGCCTCCGTGGCCATCATTTGGCACCTCAGCGAGAAATCTTGGCTCAGAGCGTTTATCGCTGTGTGATGGAAAGCAGAGGGAGGGTCCGTAGTCGTTCCCCTTCCCCAGGGTGTATATGCAGAGACCATGGGACTGGGATTGCTGCAGAGGGTCGGTGCCAAGCCTGCAGCTCGGAGTGGCACCAGAGGACTTTGTGAATGACCCACAGACACTGCACAGATGAGGGGAGGCTGAGAGCAGAAGCGGAGCTGCAGAAAAATATCTGCCGTGCCTGCCTACTGAGGTGTGAGCCATTAGAATTACACAGGATGTTATTTTCCCTCTTGCAAGTCATGCCTGAAATCTGGTCTCATAAATGAGCTTGTTTTTATTAGAGGGAACTTGCCTTTACTGGGTTATAAATCTGAATGTGAATGCTAATTTTATTGCCCTGCATCTAGTGGATAGCAGAAACACAAACATTACAATCCAGATACCACGGCCAAAAGCACAGACACTGCATCCGAGTGTGTTCCTGAGGAATTTCAAGCAGGACACAAGCGCTGCCACCTCCCTCCCTCCCCGGTCGGCTGCTCTAGAGCTGATGGAGGCGAGCAGGACCTGCCTGGCAGAGCTCACAGCATAAGCCGGAGTTAAATGGTGGTGAAGAATCTGTAGTCTTGGGTGGTGTGATCCCATAGGTTAGGTATTTTTTGGAAATTCCTGTGGCACTTGCTTAGGGTCCAGGTTACGGCAATAGGGCAGGTTGTCTCTCGTATTCCTCTCTGCCGTAGCAGAATCAGCTGTAGCTACTGCAGCTCCTGGGTTTGGGTGCAGGGTGCTGTGTATGGACCTGCACCGAGCACCGTCCCGCTGCGGAGAACAAGCCCAGCGAGGCTCCTGAGGAGGCTGGTGGCATTAACTGCATTGCAGCTCCCTGACACATTGTTTCCTCGTGCACAAATTAAGTTGCTCATCTCCTAAATTATTTGTTTGGAACATTTTCTTCGGTGCAGAGCTCCGGTGCAGAGGTTTTAGCCTAAAGAAAATTACGTGGTGTCAGGGCACTGTAAATAGCACAGACTTGCACAGAATAAAAGCTCTTGGAGGTGCCTCGCCTACCTTGCTGAGAGAAGTGATTTCAAATGTAGTAGATTACTCTGTCCCCAGTGCTCAAATTACAGCTGAGTCTACACTAGAAACTCTTCCTGGGAAAGCAATAAGAGTTAAGAGTTTAATTTTTTTAGCCAACGCTTCTTTGCTGGCAAAAGAAACTTTATGCTTGCATAGCTGCATCCACATGACTTTTGCTGGCGTAGAAATGTCGTGAAAAAATGGTATCCCTGAGGAGCATCGCCGTGCTGGCAAAACTTTTATCTATAACTCAGTCCTGGAGATAATTTGTGACTGTAACTAGAGTCAGTGTATTTTTGCTGGTGTAGCTTATGTCATTTCTTTGAATAAACTAAGCCATCATTTCAGAGTTACCTTGGCAAAGCTTTTCAGTGCAGACAGGACCTATGTGTTGATTAAGAACAGATACATGGGCACACAATGCAAGCGTTAGAAAGGTATTTTTGTGATGAACGCTAAGGACACTGATTATGTCTCCGCTGGCAAGTGTTAAAGCTGTGAAGTGCACTGACCCTGCCCCCGGGCAGGTACCTCAGCAGATGCTGCGGATCAAGGGAAGGGACAGAGTTGTTCAGTGGCTTTCATTACTGACCATGGCACGCAGCAAAGTGCTGCATTGCCCCGTATGGAAAGTGGCTCAGCCATTAAACAGGGTACAGGTTTGTAGTGCTTCTGTCTCTTGGGAATTATTTCCAAGGCTGGTTTAAAGAAATAGCTTATTGAAGTGACATTGGTTCTTTTGATATTAACTTGGGGAAAATAAAAAATTAATGCAATCCCTGCAAACATGAGCTGAGAGAGAAATGGCTTTGAGCGAAGGCACGGTGTTGTCGAGCTCCAAAAGCAGCCTGAGGGGTATGGATATAAGGTAGGGGCTGGCGGCAGCTTTGTGATGGCCTGATCTTACCCACTCTATTCCGGGGAAATATTCCTATGGCTTTCAATGAGATGAAGGTGTCTGAGATGTTATCACCAAGACACCTTGTTGCTTCTCTTGCTAAGACACCTTGTTGCTCGTGTTGCTCTCTTGCTGAGCGTCTCTTGCACGCAGATCTGTGGCAGCTCGTACCTAGGGTGCCTGGCTGGCACGTGTGTGCTCGCTATAGTCCCTCATTCCCAGCAGGTTCTGGAGGCCCAGCGTGGTCACGTGGGAAAGCCTGGATGAGCAAACCAGGTGAAAATCTGTTCATCTGATAATTCAAGCGAATTCAGCTACAGATCGGCAAGATGCGGTGCTGCAGTGAGGTTGTAGTTAGCTGGGGTGTGTGTCACGCAGCTACTCTAAAGGTTTGATTTTCTTTCTGGCATTATAATAGGACACACTTGAGGCATGTTTCGAAGCTGTTTTCGCCACCTGAATTCACAACGAGGAAGGTCATCTTTTTCCCACTAACATACCCCTAACAGTTCAGAGATGTGCGTTGATCCAAGCGATGTTGGTCAGTCCAGCTGCAAGACCTCAACTGGCCTTATAGGGCACTTCTTTTTTTGCTTTGAAGACCTGGGCAAAGGTGCTGAACTCAGCCAGGAGAGAATGATTGGAATGTCCTAGAGACCCATCTGCCACTACGATTATGTAACTCACCCCAGAAACTCAGGAGAAATGATTTACGCTTCCATTTAGAGCCTGTTTGTAGCATCTCATCCAGAGGCATGCCTAAGCCACCTTCTTCCCCATCTGCACGTCAAATGTCTCAGAATGCAAAAGTGTGTGGAGCAGGATCTTCCTCCCAAGACAGTCCTGAAAGCCATCTTAAATTCTGGTCCTTGCGTGAAAAATGAGTCACTAAGAACCACAACATACTCTGCCTTCTTTGAGTAGTTTTAAGCCAAGTTTTCACAGTATTTTTTTTTAACTTAATCTGGAGATTTGATATGCATTTATTAAAATGTTTTCCCTTTAAAATGTTGTTTGTGCTCATCCCCAGACTTCAAATATGTTTGAGGGGAGGGGGTTGCAGCAGATAACTATGATCTGAATAGTTAATAAAGTTAATATTATAATAAATTCTATTTTATTAATACTAATACAATATATTTTATAATATATTACATATAATATTAATATATTAATATTGTAATAAAACAATAAAAACCTTATTAACACAGGTTAATAAAGTGTTAATGACTTGGTATCTTTAAGTGGCATTTGCTTCTAAAGCCTGCAGTGAAAACCAGGGCTCCACTGTCCAAGGCAAACATCACACCAGTCCCTGAGAGCTACGTGGCTGAGCGACCGCTTCCATCCTCGGGTGCCTTCCCCTTGCTGGAGAGGGGGAGCAGCCATTCCAGCAGCTCCTGACTTGGCTGTTGAACTGCTCTGCAGCTTCTCCTGCTCACCCCTCCCAAGGAGGTACCAGGTCTGCGTAGGATGGGAAGGACCTGCCTTGCCTTCTGCAGGCGCCCAATTCAGCCCCGTGATGCCAACTTCTGCCACAGCTTGTAAGGAGAAGGACCAAAACTGAAGGGCTGAAGCCCACCAGAGAAGCAGTCAGACCACCCTCTCGCTGGATCTGCCAGGCTGAGTTAGGGCAGGGGACAAGTCAAGTAATTCCTCCAGCCTTGCAGGCAGGGAGACTTGTGGTCCAGAAGCCCCATCTCCTGCTGGCCTGCTCCATGTGCTAGCCACCGGGCCACATCATCTGCGCATCCATAACGTCTGCTCGGGGGCGGATGCTTCTCCAAGTTCAGCCGTCTGTTCTCAGCCCTTGTTGGCATAGAAACACCCTTTCCAATTAACCTTCTGCAAAATACACACATACAGAAATATTCTGCAAACAAATGATCGTCTCTTTTCTTTCTGTCTGTCTTTCTTTCCCTTTTTTCTTTTTGGCCTGTGAGAATGAGGAGTCAGGGAAGTGTGAGTCTGGGCCTTTTTAATTTTGGAGCTTTTCAGGCTCTCTGCAGACTGTTGCCAGGCTGTGTAGCTGCTCCCTACCGATAGTAACAGGCAGACAAAATACTAAGCAATCAAATTTCCCCTCTCATTCAGCCCTGTCCTCGCATGTTTTAGAGAAGAGAATGAGAGCTGGGCCTAATAACTATGTAAATTGCTCAAAGCAGGAAACAATCAAGTGAGGATTAGTAAACCCAGGGCTTTGGAAAGGTTAGGACAGATCCCTTACAAAGGGACCTGAATTGCTGCCAAATGCCCCATCCTATTGGAAAGAGCGAGTCGTGCATACCTGTCACTGCCCATCAGTGCCAGGCTCTTGATGGGCTCATACTGCCTTTGCCAAAGCTGGAGGAGAAGGCGTCCTGGGCCAGCCTCGTTGCTAAAACTGCTGAATTAAGAAGTCAGGAGGGCAATCCCTGGACTACCCACCTCCTCTTCTCCTCCTGCCTGTATCCAAGCCCTTGGCAAGGCCCATCCCCAAGGAGTAACCATGACATTCCCCTGGAAGGAAAGGGTATATGGTCCTCTTCCACATACTGGTGGAAAGGAAAAGCGCTCAGCTCCCAAGGCTTGGCCTGAAACCCATCAAGGGAAGGGCTCCCACTGATGAGCAAAGCTGGTTTACTGGAGGGAAGGGAGCAGATGAACACTTTATCCTTCACCCCAGCATCATGCAGCCTTGTTTGTTCCTGCATCGCATTAGTCCCAGGATGGATCTGGACACAAGCAATGTCTTCAAGGTTCACAAAAAGTTGAACTAGCAGAGCTAAAGTCTAAACCAAGTTTTCCTAGATCGTTCCTAGGATAACATCTTAATCATGTAGTATCCAGCCGTGCCTTTGGCTTGAGGAAATAGTAAGATGAGATTTGCCAGGGGATACAGAAAACAAGTACGCTCTTCTTTTTGCTCCTGCAAAGGTTCAGGGAGGCTTGTGGTGTGCCTAGGTGGAACAGAGGAAAAGGTCAGTGAAAAACATGCCTGCGCCGTGAAGGCTGAAGGTGTGTGCAATGAATTTCATTTCAATACGTTGTTTTCTAGCTGGTGTTGGGTATAAAAAAATATATGCGTCAAATGTGGCTAGTTACTGACTCTGAGAAAAACAAAGCACGCTGCACTTTGTGTCCCTGCCCAATTAACTGGTAGAAAATAGGATGCGTGATAGCTTGTGTGGCATGAGGGGCTGGAAATACCGTCTAGGTGATGCCAAGATGCCATACACGGAGTGAGTGACAGGCATTTTTAACCCGAGTACCTGCAGACGGAGTGCTGACTGTCTGCGGTGCCCACAGAGGGGTGTGAAATTACAGCCCATCACGGAGGTACGATGACATTCCAGCATGCTGCCATTTTCATTACAGGCTTTGTCAAAAAGATGGATACAGGTGCTGTGTACTGTTCTTGGTATTAAAATAAGAAAGGGTTTTTTTTTTTTCATCTGCTGTTCTCATCTTGGCATTAGCTATCAGAGTGAGCCATCAGTCAGATGGCAGTGCTGATAGATCTTCATTTTCACTGTATGCTTTCACTCACTTTTGTGACAAAGATTACTAGACTAGAAAATAGCATGCCATTAATCCATTCCATTGGCAATATTAGGACAAAAATGGAACGGGCGAAATGGCACAAGATGTGCCTCTCCAACGAACAAAGATAGCGGCATGAGGGGGTGAAATGACTCAAAATGATGCAAAGTTTGGCTGGGAGGTAAAATCCAAGCAATCTGTACCATGCTGTGCTCACCTGTAGCCCTGCTGTTTCGGTCCATCATTTGGAGTCTTGGCTCTATGGTTCTTGTACTACGTCCAGCACGATGGGGCACCAATCCAGGCTGCACCCAAGGTGCAACTCAGCTGTAAATGCTGAAAATAGATTCAGGCTAATATGTTCAAGCAGGTATGCCTGTGACTCAATGGGGCTGGAGGATCTACCACAGCTGTAAAATGCCTTACGACGGGGTTTGAAGGGTGTGTGACTACGGATTGTGTCCTTCCTTCCCCCTTTCCATCTGGGACCTTCTATGCCATTTTTAGCAAGGTTATCTGTGTTTCCTCACTTCCATCTCTTCCAGGGTATCATAAGACAAGAAAGTACAGCATGAAAGTGCAGCAACACAAGAAGTATTTCAGCCAGCCACTCTAGTTAGGTGCTACACCAACCCAGTATGTTTAAGGCACGTGGATGAAGTAGACAAAAGCTACGTTCCAGCATCCTCGGCAAATGTCATGTCCATCTGCCTTCATGCCTCCTCCAGAAAGGTCAGATGCGTGTTCAGCGGGCTGACTATGACTGGCTGTCATCAGGGGCTAGGATAAGGCTCAGGCGGAGCAGGACACGTCAACTATTGTCAG
Organism: Balaeniceps rex; assembly: GCA_013401315.1. NCBI lineage: Eukaryota > Metazoa > Chordata > Aves > Pelecaniformes > Balaenicipitidae > Balaeniceps > Balaeniceps rex. The sequence goes on from VYZW01011355.1 coordinate 76,167, forward strand.
CACACCCTCTCCCTGTGAAGTCCGCAGCAAAGAGTCTCGGAGATATACAATGTCATTCGGCTGTTACCAGCCTGTCACACCAGCTTCCTGATGGTACCCAGTTCTTCTCGTCTTTCCGATCTCACAGGTTGCTTCTCCTAAATCATTCCTCTAAATACATAAGAAGTTGATTCTAACAAGTAGGAGGACTGTAAACTTTTGAAGAAGAGGGGTTTTTAAGCCTTGGGGCTCGTATCAAAAGATGTGATGATCCAGGAGATCTTAGGTCCCCCTTCTGAGGTCCAGGAAGAGTTAAGGTATGGACTCTAGCACCCTAAACAGTAAAAGACTCACTTCTCTCTGAAGGTCTTTCTGCCCATTCAGTCAGTCACACTGCAGTATCCATGTCTTTCTCCTGCTGCTTTTATAAACAGTAATGAGGGAATAATGTTGCTGTCAAATAATAGATCATTACACTATATTTGTGGGGAAAAAACAGCCTTTGTAACAGACAACGAGTAATGCCATTGCATTGCAATATACAACGTCTGAGCTAGAGATAAGCGTGGCTGAGAAATTCATGTGTGGGCAGCCCTAAACTACAGCGTCAGATCCAAATGCAGCGCGGGTGTTCTTCTGTGCCTGGGTTGGGATCTTTAGCCCTGGAGATCAAAAGACCTCCAGCTCTGCGGACAGTGGCTGTTGATCCTGCTCCCCTGCTGCTTTCTGCCTTGTGCTGCCTCCTCAGCTGGTGCAAGTCCACTGAATTCAGTGAGGAAACACTAGGAAAATTGAACAAGACTTTCCTTTGATTTGCTCGTCTGGCCATCTCCTTCGCTATCTGTTGAATTGGAAATACTGGGTGATTTATGGCTTGTATTGCCATCTGCCGCTCCAGGAAGACATACTTCCCAGCTACCCTTAAACTGCAGCCTTGCCCACCCTGTCTCTACCCAACACCATCCTTAGCCTTGCCCCGTTGGCATTTGAAGTACTGCTGGGTGGGGTCTGCTCCCACCATGCCTGTCTGGAGGAAAGGAGATGCACTGGTGTCCTTAACACGTTCCTTTTCTGGGTCACTGGAAACTGCCTCAGGAGCTGGAGTGACATCCAGAGCTGCAAACTGGGCAACGGGCTCTCTAACCCAGATACTTTGTGCAAAAGCTGAGTTGACCGGCTCAAGTTTGGACATCTGTCATGTTCATCTTCCTCTTGCCGCTCCATTTCCCTGCACTGCAGGAGAACTGGGGGTGCTCAAATGAGGAAGGGATTTTTTGGCAAAGGCTGCACAGCCAAAGTCTTGATACTTTTTTCTACATAAGATAGGAAGACCACCCTAGAAACGGCTGGGGCAGTGCAAATTATGTGTATTTTCCTGTTCCTAGCCCCCTTAATATCAAAACCCACCTCACCAAATGAGCCACCAGACACCTTTCTCATTTGCAGATCCTTCCTCGAAAGGTGAATCTCTATATACTCATGGGCACGGCTGTTTCCTTTCCTCCCTGCATCTACCTTATTACAGTTTGGCTCTTCACCCACTGGAGTCCAATTCTGAAGTCAGTAATTTTCTCTCTATCAGTGGCCTTCAAATAAACCCCTACCATGGTACAGCCTGAGAGAAACAAGTCGGAGCTTCATTCTTTATTTTAATGGACATAAGCTCTAGCAAGTTTCTAAACTTTGCTTTTTTAAAACACAGGATGATAAGAAAGGTTCTTAATGGAGATGTACCCACATACCTTGCTTACACAAAATCACCCATTATGATCCATTAGTGCGTTACCGAAGTGAGGAATGAATATCTCGATCTTGTGTCACGTCTCATTTCCAGGCTAATCTATAAGCTTCTCTAGAGATAATTTTGTAAACATACATGACGGATTGCTGAGAATGTGTATTCGTTGCTTAGGTCAGTACATCCGGCGAGCAATCCCAAGCACAGGGCAGGGAAAGGCTAGCAGGTTACGCTGTGAAAGCCTTGTGGGATTTCTCCGAGCTCAATGCATTTTATGTCATGTAATTGGTATGCTGGTAGTGGATCTGTTATAAAGAAATGGGCTTAAACATTTTCAGGCACACTTTCTGTATGTAAATCTTTGCCAGTAATTATCACATGTAACCGAGGAGTTTTGCTAATGACCAAATAAAATAAATGATCCTGTTTATTTCTTTCACTCTGTTCATTATAATGTTTTGGTCTCAAAATCCAATTATAGATAGTTTGGCTCTGTGCTAAGTTTTGCTTCCAACCTCTTTTGTAGGTCCATTCTCGGGACTGTATTTCAGTAATCTGTTGACAACACTGCAGTTTCTTCTGGACCACTAATTTATAGGCAAGGAAACAAATGGCTCTTGCAGACAGTAGGAGCAGAAGAGTAAGCAAATCAAAAAAGCAGATGGTAAGTAAAGCCACTTAGTGTGATTCAGTTCTTAAAGAGAGTAACTTCACTGCATTGAGCAATTCCAGTATGTTATGAGAAGCATCTATCCTGAGCAAAAGGTGGGCAATGCACAGTAATGACACCTGATTGAAATTCAGAAGGAAATGGCAATGCAGGCTTTTACAGCAAAAGCTGAGAATCACTGGAGACTGAGCACAAATTATTTTGATGACTAACAACTCAGCTGAAATGAGCAGAGTGTGTTTGGGTTCTTTCTTTCATGAATCAAAACTCCATGTTCAAGGCTGTGTTTTCCCCCTTAAGTGAGGAGCTGTAGGTGAGAAGTGAAGATCCCCCATGAAATCTCGCATCGAACTTCTCCTGTGCAAGCACTCAAAGTTTCTTCAGCTGCAGGCTTACAGTTAGGGCAAGTGCAGAGATGAAACAGCAAAGCAGTGGGCTTGTAAAACCGAAGAGCAGAGGTCATGCCTGTTATTTCTCCAGAGCACCCGAGTCATCTGTTTATTCCAACCTTTTTGCTGTCCAAGTACTCCTGCAATTACCCCTACCCCTTGTGAACAGCCCTACAGTTAAGTAGCCAGGGAGTGAGATGGCAAAGGTGAGCTACCAAAGCACCTCCTGCCAACAACCCGTACCCTCTCTCCCCCCTTTCTGTGCTGAAGAAAGGCTGGAGAGAGGCACTGGCGAAATACAGGTGTTAGTAGGAAAGCAAAATAGCTGTAGGAAAAGAAGAGGAGAAGTGATGGAGAAATGCAAGCAGTGAAAAATCCTAGAGGGCAGAAGTAGTAAAGGAGGGCATGAGGAGACACTGCTTCTAGGGTATAATTAAGAAAAAAGATCTCCTTAATAAAGCAGAGGCACACAGCTTCGAGCCTCATCATGTCCCAGACATCAACCCTCGAGATCAGCACATTTCTGTGTGTTACAGCATCTTCTTCAAGTCACTGGAGATGTTCCAGAGTTCTGCTCATTATCATTTTCCTCTCTGAACTGGATGCGGCTGAACTCTGAAATAAGGTAGCCTAGGCTTCCCAGCACAGGGTGGTGAAAAATCGTGCCAACAGGTAGAGCTGGGCAGAAATCTCTCTCGGGCTCTCGTTTAGGATGTGCACAGTCAAGGATAGGGAGTCTCTGCTGGAGCCTTCTCCTCTTTCCAGCTGCATGCCAGCCTACAGCACTGCCTCCCACCATCCACCCCAGGCCAGGCATGGCCCCACTGATTTTAGGGGGTCTCTGAAGGTGACCTGTCCTTGCAGTGCCTGCTAGAGGGGAATTTTTCTCCAGCCAGAAAAATGGTGGGACAGCTACAGCTCTTCTAATGAAAAAGGATCTGACAGTGATTTCCTCACTGCTGCTCCATACGTGGCTGCTCTTAAGATCATCCCCAAAATAAAAGTTGTCAGTAAGGAAGGCACCTAGTGTAATATTTGGACCAGACTCACTTTGCTTTAAACAAAGTTGATGCCAGTTTTTACTGCATTTCTTTAAGGCAGTGTGGGGAAAAATGAAGTTTTCATATCTAGAGTCTTGGTGAAGCAATACACCTGCAAAGTAGAGGGACAGAAGAGTTTTTCCTTCTTTCTAGTCCCCTCTCAGCTGTGGCAGCACTGCACAAATGCACACACAAGCAAAGATTATTCCGTCATTAGTGGCACTGAACAACCTTGTCCTCGAGGTGTGTTTCCATGTACCACCTATGTGATGTGGAAGAGAATAGGAGAGGTCCAGGTGGGACAGGTGACAGCTGAAGACCTAAGAGGAGCCCTGCATCCTACAACGTCCCCAAAGAGCAATGGCTGGAGGGAGGCAGTGCAGAGCTGGGCTATTAATGCAGGGTCTCATTTACAGAGATCCCTTTGAAGATGATGGACTGGTAGCCAAGTCTTACAAGTTATATTTTGCCTTCGAAGGAGAGAGAGATGTTATCTAGCAGCCTGCTTATTTCAGCTGGGTAGTTCATATTTTCCTCCACCTCATCAGCCACCCTGGACCAGGCAGCCCCTGCCTGTCCTCGAATTGCTCGCTTTCAGTTGCAGCAGCAGTTGCTTTCTCTCCGGGTGGCATTTCAACCTCCATATCCACCGATGGTCAACTCTATGCCTTGATCTGTCACCTGCTCATGGTGAGTTTTTTTAGCACCCAGAGCACGGCAGTCCTTGGCAGCAGTAATAGAGCTGTCTTATTTCCTGAGCAGCCCTGATGCCCAAGGTAGGTGTTACATTAGTGGTGTGTTTGGTGGTGGTGGTTTGCATGGCCTTGCTTGGATGGGACATCGCTTGACAGCGGTTCTGGCAGTCAGCATCACTGCCCTTGGTGCTGGGTTGTTCAGGACATCCCCTTTTCCTGCTTGACTTGTCTGTAGAGTATTTTTTTACCCATTCTCTTCTTTCTCAAGTCCTCCCAACGCGGGGGATGACTTAAACATTGTTTTTAAAGGTTTATGGTGACACAATTTAAAAATGGCATTGAAGGCTCTGATCTCTTGGCAGGGAAGGGAGAACTTGCTTATGGCTTCTGCAGAGAAAAAATGTTGGTGTGGTGATCTTCAGGATCACTTCCTTCACCACAACGGTTGTTACCCCACGCTGACCACCCTGAATGCAAAGCGTTGGTCTTCACTAGCGTTGGCAAAAACCTGGAGTCCTTGGAGGTCTGAGGTAAAGCTGTAGGATATGGTGCAATATTAAAGCTATTCTAGTGTTACTACTTAACGAGTTCCTGTGCAGCTACACTTCCTTGAGCATTTTAGTGGCAAATTCATCAAGTTTAGAGAATCTTGAGGGATCCCAGTGGTTTGGCTGTGCAAAGAGTGATGGAGAAAATGCTTAAAAGCCTGATTAGCTCCCACCAAAGTTGGGAAGCAAATTCCATTGAGATTGGCCCATGGTCTGGTCCATCGGTCCCAAAGCCCCTTCTATAAATGTGAGTCTGTTCACTGTGGTGGCCTTGTGCATGTATGTCTGTTAATAAAAGATTCAACTTATCCATACAATCTACTTCAACCATGTTTAGCATTTCAGAGATGGCCACCAAGGTATGTTTTGCAACCGTGATAGTAGTTTCTTCCACCCAAAACTGTGTGCCATACCTGGCCATGGCTCGCTCAGTGCTAGCCACATGATCCTGCAGAAAAGAAGGAGAGTACTGCTTTCAAGTATCTTGAAAGCATTGAATTATTGCAGGATTTAATGTTCAGTAGATGAAATTACCCTTTCAAGTGACCTCAAATGTAATAAAGAACCAAGACTAGTCAGTGCAATGGTTTTATTGCAGAAAATCACAAAATGATGTACAGTAGCAGCATAAACTTGTCATAAATTACCTTGAGTAATGAACCATGAAAAATACCAAAGGCATGTAAACTGTGTATTTCTAGGGGAGGATGCCTGTGGTGGGTAAAATACATACGTAGATCCCATAAGAAAATTGTAGGTGTGATTTAGTTGGATTTGTTATTTCCTACTGAGACTCAATCATACTGGGTTGACCACAGTGACATCTGTGGCAAAGTTCGTGTATGTATCAGTGAGTGTAGAGTGTCGTTGTTATAAATTAGTGGAAATGACCTGTCCGTGTCAAAAGGTATGATCAGGTATCAGAACCACCTGCATTTTTTTGGTTCATGCTTTCTCTGTCCCCTACATTTTGGGGTTTGGTTCCGGTTCAGACATTTAGATACCTCTTCATTATCTTAAGTCCTGCTATTTCTCCAGAAAATATATAGGGCTGGCTCCAAGCTGATATAAATATGTGCAGTTCCATCACTTCAGTGGAGCTATGCTGATTTATATCACGGCTAGGAGATTCTTCGTGAGATTCATCAGTGTAACCGCTTCATATTAACTGGTACGAGGGAGGATAAAATGCACAGTGACTTTAACTTCACCATGAATCACTGTTTTCGGGCAGTGGGGTTTCTCACTGAGAGATGCATTCTGCATTAGGAGAACATTTAGCCATTTTTTTAGGAAAACGTTGGCCAGGTCAGGCTATCCCTTGTATGGGGGGATTTAATCCCTTTTCAAAAGGGCAGGCCATGGTATGACTACCATATGCTGCAGCTTCAGGGGGTTTTCTTGGGTTGATGTGCATAAGGACAGTCGTAGCCTGACCCAATTGCATGAATGTTTGAATGATGATACTGCAAAGCCAAATAGGCTGTGATAGAGGGGAGGGGAGAGAGGATAACATCCTATTTGTACCTTAAATAGAGCTACATGTGTGGAGAAACTTCACTGCTGAGCAGGAAGGGCAGAGAGCCTAAAAAAAGAGATGCTCTCATCAGCCAGCGTGCTGCAGTTGTGCATGAGGGTTCGGAAGGCTGGCATGAGGACACCTCTGCAGCCTGTACTCCTGGGTCTTGCTCCTCATCTCCAGCTGAGTCATACGTGCACTGAACTCAAAGCAACCTCTGGATTCTGCCCCTCTACTCTGCTCTGGTGAGGCCTCACCTGGAGTACTGCGTCCAGCTCTGGAGCCCTCAGCACAAGAAGGACATGGAGCTGTTGGAGCGGGTCCAGAAGAGGGCCACAAAAATGATCCGAGGGCTGGAGCACCTCTGCTACGAGGACAGGCTGAGAGAGTTGGGGCTGTTCAGCCTGGAGAAGAGAAGGCTGCGGGGAGACCTTAGTGCGGCCTTGCAGTGCTTAAAGGGGGCCTATAGGAAAGATGGGGACAGGCTTTTTAGCAAGGCCTGTGGTGACAGGACAAGGGGTAATGGTTTTAAACTAAAGGAGGGGAGATTTAGGCTGGATAGAAGGAAGAAATTTTTTACAGTGAGGGTGGTGAAGCACTGGCACAGGTTGCCCAGAGAGGCAGTGGAGGCCCCATCCCTAGAAACGTTCAAGGTCAGGTTGGACGGGGCTGTGAGCAACCTGATCTGGTTAAAGATGTCCCTGCTCCCTGCAGGGGGGTTGGACTAGATGACCTCTAAAGGTCCCTTCCAACCCAAAGCATTCTATGATTCTATGATTCTATGATTCTATGATTCTATGATTCTATGATTCTATTATTAAGGGAAATTTTCCGCATACACAGAAGCAGCTGTGCAATGGGTGTCTAGTTTGGAAAGACCTGCAGGACACCTACTCTCCATGCCACCACTCACCACAGGCCACAGGCGGTTCCTGGCACTGCTTTGAAATTGGAATTGTGTGAGAGCCCAGCTGCAATGTGCCGCCGGCAGTGCCAGGGCAGGTGAAGCCCTTGTCAGGTCGTAGCTGCTGGCAGGTATATATACATACAATGCACTGACAGGTTGCAGAGGAGATATTTACTTTCCCATGCCATGGTTGTGTAAATTTGGTGTACGCCATGGGCAGTATGGAAATTTAGAAGTTCTGGGTGTGCACAGTTAGATGACTCCTGCTCTTACCATTACCTGCTAGGGAAGGGCCAGTGAATATCTTTGTAGAGCTAATAGGGCATACAGCCATCTCCCAGCCCTTTCAGATGGTGTGTAATAAAACTCAGAGGGCTGACTCTTGAATTAGTTAACTGAAATGAAAATAATTTTGAATGCAAACATATTGTAATTGATATATTCTTTTTATTTGTAAAAGATAAAGAAGTGAGTCTGAACTAACATATCAGATTTGAATTATCTCACAGCTGGGTGGATTTGATCCAGTCTATTGAGGAGATTAAGTTCAGCATTAAGTCCAGCATTTTAATTGTTATTAAATATTTGTATAGCAACTAGAAGCCATAGTTGAGAGCAAATTGCCAGCATGCTAGTGCTGCGTATCTGCAGGAAAATCCCTAGCTGGAAGAGGGCCATAGTCGAAGTAGACAAGATGAACAAAGGATGCGTTGCTGGGACAGATGGGAATGGAGGTACGGAGGAAAGGAGTCGCTTGCCCAGGGTGACAGAGGAGGTCTGTGGCAGAACTGGAGACTGAAATCGGATCTAAAGGACAGGAAGATTGTTCAACTGAGCTTAGCCTAAAATAGTCTCATTTTTTACTACAAAATTAGCCAATCATCCCAACAATTTTCAATGGACGTGGTAAATTAACAGTTAATTAAGCTCTGGAACAGCTTATGAAGGGAGGTGGTAAATTCTGTGCTCACGCCTGGAGGTATTTAAAGGACGGGTAGACGAGGTGCTTAGAGACATGGTTTAGTAGTGGACAGGTACAGTTGGACTCAATGATCTTAAAGGTCTTTTCCAACCAAATGATTCTAAGATGCTACGATTGTAGTCTCTGAGTTAAGGTTGGATTTCTTTCTCTTAGACATGCTCTGCATCATCCACAGATTCCTGGATTAAAGCTGGGAAGTGCTGGGTACCTTTGTTACGTGAGAGCTTGAGCTGGGTAACAGTGATGGCACCTCATGGCCCCCAGATCTATGAACCTGGGGGATCTTCTGAGTCCTGTGCAAGAGCCTGACCATGGGTTGTCTGAACTTCCATTTTAAAGAAAGTTCAAATCTTTGTCTTCAGATCAGGGCCATTGCTAACAGTAACTTGAACTGAATGGTTACAAACTCCCATTTTTCCAATTGTAAATCACTGAAAAAGGAAAGAAAGCTGAAACTTTCTAAGACTTCACCTCCTTTGAGAACCAGGCAAAAGAATGTAGAATTTATTCCTGGTTTTATTCCCTGTGAATCACTATTGTAAGTGACCATAAACAGACAGCAAAGTTTTGGACTTACTTTACCTTCGAACTTCACCTCACGACTCTGAGGATGAAGTGTGAGAGCAGAGAGGTTGGGACATGGACCGGGCACATCACTGTTGCCTGCTTGCCAGAGAGCCATGAAAAGTATTCTTATTCATCTCTCTAATCCCCACACCACATGATGAATTACTGGCATTAATCTATCTGGCCATAACAGCCTCAGAGCTCACAAGTCATACGTTCATGCCACTGCCTTTTGTAAACATATATTTTAAATATGCATTGATCGCGTATGCATTGTTATTATTCATCAAAATGTTCTCGTCTCCTAACACTTAATAACAATAATAAAGATTAATGCTAAGCTCCAACACAGAAAAAGGCTGCACGACTATGTATTTATTCTGCAAGTTTCATTAAGGCTGTTTGTTACAGTAAAATTAATGTTAGTCTTCCTAAGTGCAGCATAGCCAATATGAAATAACTGGATTTCACGCTGTAGCTATCTGAAATGGCACTGGGCTGGAATCAGTCAAAAGGAGATGATACCCTAGATGTGTTTGGGTTTATATCTTTTTGAGTTGACAAACGATAAGAAAACACAGTTACTGCAGTTTTCTTTCAGTGGGGGTAAATGGGTGGTCTGAACCACTTTGTTTCATCTCCCACTCTGTGAGTGCCACTATGGGTGACCTTAGATAAATCATTTATCCTCTTAGGACTTTGTTTATCCTTCAGGAACTTGTTGGATTGAACCCAAAATTAAGGAAGGGCTTTTAAACTATAAATGAAAGGGGAAAAAAATTGTTTACAGATATTGTAATTAGTCCTTGACGTTATTTGAAGCAGAAACCTGGTCTTATGAGGGGCTGGAAACTGCCAGGCAGTGAGTCAATGCATTTCTCTTTCCTCCAGCAGCACCGTGGTTGAGTGACATTGGCCAACCTGAGCCTCTATGCCAGGGGAAGACACAGGGGTGCTCCCTGTGACTGGGGGAACGAGCACTCCTCTCTGAACCCAACCAAAATCACATGCTGGGCTTGATCGATGCATTAGAGGAGGAGAAAGCTGCTGTCTCTGGAGAGCTTCGCTCTTCTTTTTCCAGCCAAAACTTCTTAAACCCCCAATGCTGGTCCCAGCCACTGGGTCTTCTGACAATTCCCCAAAACGGCAGCACAGCCACGAGTGGCCATTGCCCTTGCACATGGTCTCCTGCCCTGTGCCAAACCGCCAGGTGGTTTTGGACAGCCCTGGCACCCTCTCCTCCACGCCCACCCGTGGTAGGACCAACTCTATCCGGTGCCTGGCCAGAGTCAGCCCATGAGGGCAGTCACACAAGAGCTCCCAGCATCTCATCGTCCATGGGATTTTGAATCATAGAATCATAGAATCATAGAATGCTTTGGGTTGGAAGGGACCTTTAGAGGTCATCTAGTCCAACCCCCCTGCAGTGAGCAGGGACATCATCAACTAGATCAGGTTGCTCAGAGCCCCGTCCAACCTGACCTTGAATGTTTCCAGGGATGGGGCCTCCACTACCTCTCTGGGCAACCTGTTCCAGTGCTTCACCACCCTCATTGTAAAAAATTTCTTCCTTATATCTAGCCTAAATCTACCCTCCTTTAGTTTAAAACCATTACCCCTTGTCCTGTCACAACAGGCCTTGCTAAAAAGACTGTCCCCATCTTTCCTATAGGCCCCCTTTAAGTACTGAAAGGCCGCAATAAGGTCTCCCCGCAGCCTTCTCTTCTCCAGGCTGAACAGCCCCAACTCTCTCAGCCTGTCCTCGGAGCAGAGGGGCTCCAGCCCTTGAATAATTTTTGTGGCCCTCTTCTGGACTCGCTCCAACAGGTCCATGTCCTTCTTGTGCTGAGGGCTCCAGAGCTGGACGCAGTACTCCAGGTGGGGTCTCACCAGAGCCGAGTAGAGGGGCAGAATCCCCTCCCTCGACCTGCTGGCCACGCTTCTTTTGATGCAGCCCAGGATAGGGTTGGCCTTCTGGGCTGCAAGCGCACACTGCTGGCTCATGTCCAGCTTTTCATCCACCAGTACCCCCAAGTCCTTCTCTGCAGGGCTGCTCTCAATCCCCTCATCCCCCAGCCTGTATTGATATCGGGGGTTGCCCCGACCCAGGTGCAGGACCTTGCACTTGGCCTTGTTGAACCTCATGAGGTTTGCACAGGCCCACCTCTCCAGCCTGTCCAGGTCCCTTTGGATGACATCCCATCCCTCAGGCGTGTCAACTGCCCCACTCATTTTGAAGGTGGTGGTCTCTGCTTCTGAAGCTTCACAGTTGAGAGAAATAGGTAAAAACCCTCACATTTTCCATATGTCTCTGGAACTGAAGTTTCTGGCCTTTACCCTTGCAAGAAGCAGGTGGCATATCCTGTTACTGCAAATAGGTTTCAAAGTAAGATGTATTTGATTTGCGTTATTTAAACCAATAACTCTCAAATGTACTTTGGATTTGCCGTCTTGAGACACTCACTTGAAATTGCTGTGAGTATATTAGGTTGCAAAAAAGCAAGGATGGTCACAGTAAAGGACACCAGACACAACCTGCCACTTTTCTCTTCCCTTTTTTTTATTGTGCAACGCAGTTTCTGTATCTCCCAATCTTTTAGCTTCCATCAGTGCTACCAGCCCCACTTCTTCCCAGCATATTCAGATCTTGAACGCAAATTTGCAGCTATCTTACAGAATAAGATAATGGGTCTGAAAATGTTTGTTTGGCTGGAACTGTTTTCTAAATGCAGTGTTCCTCTGGGCAAAGCTATCCGATGGCTCCTGAATATCCGCAATCAGAAAAATTTCAGCAGGTCTGGCTTTATCCAGCAGAGGGCAAAGCCACCCGCCGGCAGCCTGGGCTGTCCAGGAGCCCCTTCCCGGCTTCACATCGCTGTTTCCCTTAAAAACAAAATGAAACGTCCCCAGACCCCAAGGATGGAGCATGGAAAATGCAGTTTGGAAAAGAGGCCCCTTTTGTAGGTGAGTCCCTTCACACACGGGACAGGCCAGCGCTCTTGGTAACTGGGCAGGGTGTTTTCATCATCTGTCGTTAATTAGCCTTTTCTCCGTGTGTTGCATTTCATAAAGTGTGAGATTAAGGACCCTTTCTGCTGTGAGAGCAGGAGACAGAGAAGGCTTTTGCTGGAAAGAGCATGAGCTGTGAGTAGAGCAGGTAAAGGGGGAAAGCATGGGGAAGAGCACGGCCAAAGGTCCACCCAAGGCGGAACATCATGTTTCAGCCATCTGCTACCTTATAATACCCCTCATTTTATGGCTCTTTATTGTGTATCCTCCCACCCCAGTCACCATCTATATATTTCTGTACATGAATAGCTCACGATGACTGTCTGCTCACTGAAAGGGGAGTTTTCAGGTTGAAACTCTCTAGGGCCAGGCTGACCCACTGCCGCCATTGAGATCAACAGGAGCGAATGACATCCCACTTGCCATGAAAGTGTAGGAATTGGGCTACAATCCATCTCCCTCAGTATCCCAGCTCCAGCTATAACCAAGAGCATTAAAGGTTGCTCAAGCAAATTGTGCTAGGAGCGTGCTGAGTAATTAGCCTACAAAAAGCCTTGTGCTAATCCTAAATTGTCAGCGATCGCCTTGCTCTGCACAGCAGAAGATTTTGATCCTTTCCAAAGCTCTTTGTATAAACTGTTGTTAAAAGTTATTCCTTCCTCAAATCTGCTGAGTTCTTGGCTCAAAAACGAGATCATTTCTATCTGTGTTTTATAAAGTTATGACCAAATTCTAATCAAAACACTAACCCCAAGGTATTTCCAGATGCTTTGCCAATAACTAACAGAGACAGTAAATATGATTTGATACCTTAGAGCTCCTCCAAGTCTGATTCTCATCGAGATGAAAGCCTTCGGGCAACTGAGAATTTGGCTCCTACACTGCTGACAAAAATCTAATCAGAAATAGGGGTGGGATTCCCAGCAGTTCCCGAGAGATCCTTGCCTGGCTATGAAACGAGCATTTAGGGTTTCATTTCTGGCAGTTGTCTTTTGGAAAAATAAAACCTGACATTTTAATGCGGGCCCTTCGTACGAAAGGAGTTTTAGAAAGCAGAGAGATCTGCAAAGCCACACACAAAAAGAGGAGAAGGAGGGAAAATTAGACTGAGGAAACATCTGCTAAAGTTTTCCTGTTATTTCAGGAATGTTTGTATAACTCAAGCATTCCCTTAGCTCTTTCCGTATCACGGACAACATCTTCGCTAAAAGATTGTCTCGTATCCCAGTCCCCATCACATAACCTCGCTCCCCGCTTGTGTTTGCTTACACAGAAAAGCAGTATCAGGAATGTACTTAATGCATTGGAGTTTTGTTCGAATGGGGCTGAGCAGCTGGAGATGAGAAGGGCGTTGCAGCTTGCTGGTCTCCAGCACACTCCTAGCAGCGGCTTTGCCAGCCACAACTGGAGACCCTCGGAATCTCTTCATCTCCTCTTGCAGCTGTTAAAGCACACTGAATTAGGCGGTGCTCCATAACCTAAGACTAAAGCCCTTTACGTCCAGTAGAGAGAAAACACCCCCAGAACTGAGGCAGCTTTGTGTTTCTTGTTATAAAGTAATGCAAAAGGCTGGTCTCGTTAAACTTTTAGTAGCAGTTGGTTTTAGATCTGTGCATAAAGAGTGCCGAATACTGGTCTGATTATTGAATTTGCTCAGACCTTGCTGAAATTGTAATAGATGGAGTGCATTACATTTAGGATAAAAGGTAAAGACTCACTTGGATTGTCCTGGTGCCGTCATAAATGAATCATCACTTAGCTATTAAGACCCATGCTCGATCATACAATTTAGAGCGTACTGAAAAGAAGCACTGGCTGATTCATGTAACAATATCAGAGCACAGCACAGTTGCCTGCTTGTTCGCAGTGAAATATCCTGGAGGTTGGACAGACTTGGATGCACTTTGGTTGCAAAGCTGGAAGAGTGTTCCTGCTGGCTGTATCTACCTACCTCCATGTAGACTGAAAATCTGTCTTCTGTCCAAGCAGAAAGAAAAAAGTAAGGAAAGCTTCAGTCATACACTTTGGTGGTCAGCAAGGGATAGGCTGTCCCTCTGGGTGATCTGGTATCTGTTGTCATCTCAGGTTCTGACCTCTCCACTGGTGGTGGCTGTGCGGTCACCTGCAATGTGGACACCTGCCCCCTGGGCTATGGACAGAAAAGACCAAATTGTCTCAGTTTCTTGAGCAGCTTTCTGAAACAACTCCCCTAGGCTGGGTTTGACACAGTAACATGGGGTCTTGGTCCTCTAAGGGTTCTCCCCTCCTCCATGCCTGTACAAAAGACATAACAAAATCCATCCTGTAAGGAAATGATTTTTTTTTTTCTTTCTCAATCAGAAACATATGATATTAACCTTTGGGGAAAAATACATCAAGTTTTACATTTGCTCCTACAGTAACATTCGGAATTGATTTTAGGACAGACTACAGCAGTACTACTTAGTACTTTAGCAGTACTGTAAAAATAGGTATCAAGTTACTAGTATGGGAATCATTGCCTAGATACCATAATAGCAGGCAATGTGGGAAAACTTTAAATAGACAGTGATTATGTATGTAAGTGAGAGGATGTAATTTAGTGTGGGAATGGCTGGGCTTAACACCTGTATTTAGTCCTTAAGTATGTTCAGCAAACTAATTTCCAGAAGCCTAAATTAATAAATTGTGTGGCGTTTTTCTTCTCATTAGACAGACTTGACTCCTTGTTTCCATTACCATTACGTGCCAAGTAAGGCGCTTCTCTCCCTCGGGCCCAAGGACTGAGTAACAATTTCATGTGCAAAGCCCTCCCCAAAAGCTGCCTTTCCTCTGCCTCCCCATTTCCAAGGGGGAGCAATGAGATGGCGGGGGCTCGTGGCTGAAGGGTCCCATCCAGAGCTGCTCTTGAGACCATGGGCAGTACAGAAGCTGTGGGCATTGGGCTGTCTGGATGAGGAAGAAACTGGGTTTCTCTTCTTGTAGATGCCAAAATATCCTGCTTACATAAAAAGAAAAGAACTTATGCAAACTTACACCTCCCTTAACTCCCACATGTTTCAAACACCAGAAAACACTGTCTGCTGGTAGTTGTAAGCCTCTTCCTAGCAAAGATGCTTCCCAAACCCTCCTCCTCTTCATTTTTTCCCCACTGTGACATTAGCTGTGTGCTCTCTCACATGCGGACAAGCAATACCTGGCAGATCTCCTCTGTTCACGCAGTTGCCTTCCTGCCTCATGTGTAATATTTGGGCAGTGCTCTTATAATGCTCTTATATTTATCCTGAAGTAGGGTAGTTTGCCATGCCACCAATTTCAAGGAAGCTTCCCACAAACCTCAGTGCAACGTGTTGCACAGACCCTTCCACTGCAAATGTCATAAAAATCACTGCAACGTGGGATCAGCCACTTATGTTGTACAGCATAACGTAATGTAAAATAGCATAACAACTCTTAGTTTCCTTTACGTGCCTGTGTATGGATGTATCAGTGCACATGACTCTGTATTTCTCTTTAGAAAGTGAGTTCTGTGAACATGAATGGAATAAAAGCAGTAATCCACTGGCTGAAGTAGAGCCTTTGGGTAAACAGGGACCCACTGAAGCCAAAAAGAGTTTGCAAAGTTTTCTCCCCATTATATGCCTCTGACAGCACTCCTCTGAAAATGAAAGCGTGTGCTAGATATGAAAAGCAATTAGCAAGCGTAGAATAATCCAAAACTTTCATCTAGGAAACATTTTGCTGTATTTATTTTTCCCCACAATCAAGCCATCTTTAAGAAGTTGGGTTCTGCTTTCTGTCAGGAGCAAATTAATAACCTCCATTTCTTCTTCCCTGCTTTAGAAAGAAGGTTTGTGTCGGTAACAGATCAGAGAATACGCAGAGGTTTCTGATCAATTTGTGTCTGATGTCTGTTTGCATTGTTTCAGAGTTCGGTCATTTTCTTAGATATCCTTCAGATATCGCATGAAATATCCACCAGAGCCCACGGGAGAGCTCGCAGCTTGCCTCTGCAGGGGCTTTGTTCTCCTCGAAAAAGCAAAAACTCTTTAGCAAAGAGCTGAGTGACTATGCGATGCCTGCCCACGTGTCCTCCTCCAGCTCTTGGCCACTGATCCTAGCGAGCGGTGTGCTTATTGATTTCTTTGAAAGATGCATCTGGAGTTTTAGCCAGAAAACAGGTTGGATCTTTAGTTTAGTGCGCTTGGGGTTATTTACTGCATTGGCCTGAATTGGAGATGAAGGTTTTCAAAAGAAATTGGGATCTGAAAAGTAATGGCCCTGCTTACATTCATGGATTATGCCCCAGGAGGTGATTTACTGCACACCAGTTTGGAGAGCTGCAGCAGCCCCTCCGGAGGCTGGAGCCCTGGACAGGCCAGAAATACGGGAGCAGGAGGAGCTCCGGGATGCGATCCTGGCAGACACCCTCTCCAGCACCGCCCTGCGGGACGGGGTGCGCAATGAGACCCCGAGCCCCCTCGTCAGCACCGCACAAATCCAGAACTGGGACACTCACGTGGGGAAGAGGGAATGGTCATTTACTGTTAGCAAAGCTGGCGGATCATTTAAGTCATGCTCAGTCACCAAAGAGTGCAAATTGCATCGCACACTTCGCCACGAGAAAGCCATTTGCACGAGCAGAGGGGTTAACAGATCAAGAGAATATTTGGTATTATATCGGTTGTGACAGCTGCAAATTCTGCTAATTGCTATCAATTGTCAGGAAGTTTTATTAGACCGGGATGTCAATTCAAGTTTGGCCATAAAAATGTGTATTTCAACTAATATAATAATCAATGGTACCCTTTAAATGTTACAAACACTTTTCTGAATGGGCAGGTTGAACGCTGTGTTATTGGAGCTGCTAATCTAGTACGTTACTCGGCGGACGTAAATCATTGCTCACGTGAACACTAACTTCTCAGTTCTTCAGCTAAAGGTAGTATTTCTTCTGGAGGCATATTTGGACACTTTATGTTGGTCATTAATAACGCAGAAACTAAACAGCAATTAAAGCGAGAAAGAAATACATGCTCTGGTTTGTAGGACTGCTCAGTAACCACAGTCCTAGTTAGAGATAACAGATGCTGTGGGTGTTCTGCGCTTCTAAAATATCCTTCCCATGGTCCTCAGGAAAATGAAAGGGCCTAATTTAAATAAAGAGATGCTTCTGTTTTCTGAAATATCATAAGGATTCGTTTTATTGACTCATTAGTAAATTAATCCATTGATCCTTAAACTCTTGGATCAATGAAATGCATGCCCAGCAGTGTCTTGGGGCTGTCATGGCTATTAAATTTAGTACGGTGGTTGGGCTGCATTTGTTTTTTAATGAATTGCTTTGCATTGGCTGTGAACAGTGAACACTTTCCAGTGTGCATGGCACAAGCTCGGCGATGGGGAGGAGACAAACGAATGCCCTTGGCCACTTGCCACCACGAGAACAGCCACCTTGCATCTTAGCATATGCCATTGTGTCACCGCTCAGCCCAGGATGGGCTTGGCTGAGCGTGGCTCCTCTTTCTGAACTTCAGGATTTTCTTGTTTCCCCTCTCCCACAGTGTGTCCTTGCCATGTGCCTGCCTGCCTTTGCCATTTCAAGCAGCTCTGTGTTTGCCAGGCTGGTTTTTCGCAGCAGGTGGGAGATGGGGAGTTATGTTTTGAAGGGGTTAAGCTGTGTCCTCTTTTCTCTCTCCTGCGGGTGGAAACGGAGCTAGCTGCTTTCTCATCCCATGTAGGATCGCACGGTTAAACATGATGCGTCAAGTTCTCCGATCCAACCTAGCTGCTCCTAGCCCAGCTCTGAGAGCAGAGCGGTTGAACTGGTTTTAGGTCACCCTCTTGGTGCTTCTCATTTTGGCTCAGCCTTAGTCTGAGCTCTGGGGAGAGATAAGGGGGTCTTGGAGGCTGCTGGGGCTGCTGGCAGCCTCAGTGACAGTGCTGGGGTGGCGATCCCTGCTCCCCGGGCAAGATGCAGCTGGAGGGGCTGTGAGAGCCCTGGGCAGGGTGCTGTGGGGCTGGGTGCTGGTGAGAGCCCCCAGCCCAGCCAGAGGAACCCAAGGTGCATATAGAATCATAGAATCATAGAATGCTTTGGGTTGGAAGGGACCTTTAGAGGTCATCTAGTCCAACCCCCCTGCAGTGAACAGGGACATCATCAACTAGATCAGGTTGCTCAGAGCCCCGTTCTCCCTTCAGGTGTTGTTCCCTGTCCTCCCATCCACGTCGGAGACATTTTAGTCCCGTTCGTAAGCCTTTGGTCCAGTTCAGGAGGGCTTGCAGAGCCTGGACCTGTTTTGGATGTGATGCAACTCCCAAGTTTGACACAGTATGGTCTGAGTTCTGGTTTGGGCTAGTCTGGAGTGAAATGTTAGCCACTGGAAAGCCATTATGCTTCCTCCAAAAAACCTGAGCCTTCCTTGAGAGCTCCCTTCATTTCCTGGGTCTCAGCCAAACTTCTGGCGTTGCAGGTGTTTTGTCTGCTGTAAGGATTTTTGCTTCTAAAGGCTGCTCTTGGGTAATAAACTGCTTTCTGCCAGCATGGGCATCAGCTTTACTTTGAAAATGCCTGTTTTATTCTTCCTTATTAGACCACAAAAGACATGGTAATCTCCTCTAACACTCTGAGTAAAGAAACCATCGTATGGGCTATGCAGTCGGTCCCCTTGCTGCCAAACCCAGTGCCCTGAAAACCAACTGGTTATACCTATGTCTCCTGGAGACCAGCGTCCCGCAGAGCTGGAGCTAACCCGGGGTCCTAAATTAGAGGGAATTTTACGTGCTCTCACTTTTTTCCTTTTACCACAAGTCGGGTGGTCTTAGAGCAAGATCTGTTGATTATTTACATTATTTTACTGTTGTAAATGTTTAGCTCCCTTCTGTGTCCTGGCTAGGATGATGAAGTGGTATTTTTTGCTTAATCTTTTCAAAGATTAGGATCAAAAGTACTTAGCGCAGAAGGATGGCTTTCCTTCTGTCTTCAAATGGGAGCAATAGTTTCAGGCTTTAATCCAGTTTATTTGGAGATCATGGCTGAAAACTGGATTGTGAATGCCTGTTGAATGCCAAAGTAAAAGCTGTAAATCTTCGTGCTAAGCAAAAAGAACTGACTTAAAATTAGGCATTTCCATAGGGAAAGAGTCCTGTGGTCTCGCCTGTTGTCCCAGTGGTGTCTGGGAAAGTTTGGTGCTCTTGTTGTTGTGTTGTATTGGGTAGAATGAAAGTGGCCTCATCAGATACAAGCTCCATATGATAAATTATAGATCTAAAAATATCCATCACAGTTAGATGATGTAATGAAACCAATTTTCACTTACAAGCAGAAGAGAGGAACTTGCTAAGTAACAATTGGATAAGACGTCTGCCGAGACTTCTGTGCTGTTTCTGCTAAACATTAAGCACAATTAATTGCCTGCGTAAAATGCCATTTTAACCAGCCCCATACCTGGGTGCGCGTTAGGATCTGCGTGTCGTCACAGAGCTGCCTGGTCACAGAAACCTGGGGGTAACACAGTGAACTTTTGCTGTCAGCTCAATTTTGCAGCCTTTTCTTTTCAGAACAAGGACTGCAAAATCCATGCATCGTATTCTGTGGAGCTAAAACACTTCTAGACACTTTTCAACTGGATGTGCCTCCGCTGCCAGTGACCTTTAGAGATTTGCAAATTCGCTGCCTTGTTGTCATACTTTGCACGTGATCTACATTCATTGGGGTCCGCTGAGAGAAGAGGGTCAGGAACAGGCAGCTGTGTGGTGTTGGACATCCCGTGCCAAGGATGCAGTTAGAAACTCGTGGAGGCAGGCTGGGTGGCCACCGGGGAGGGCAGAGAGCCACAGTGTGCGTGGTTAGCTGGGACATGCCTGAGGACAACGATGGTCCCAGCTAGCAGTGTGGATAAGGATGAAATAACTCCTGGATTTTGAAAAGGCCAAACTTCCCACCTAGCAGCTTGATATGCATTTCCAAAGCAATCTCTTGCACTGAAAAGGACTAAGGAGCTGTAGGCACTTAAAGAATGGAAGCTTATATTAGGTGTGACAGGTACAGAAACTCGAAACTGAAGAAGCTGCGGTTGGAAGCCCTAAGGTCAAAGACAGCTAGTGAGATCTCACATCTCATTCAGGATCCATGTTTCAAACAACTGGTTGTTACTTAGAGCCTGGCTGGATGCTTCAGCAGGTTCCTACCATCAGCAGAGCTTCATCATTGCAGGCTCAAATATTAACACAGGATTGGCTTTGGGTGGGATTGTCCATGCTGCTTTGCTAGCATTAATTCATATTAAGATGTGCACCAGATGTCACACCAGATACCCAGTTTAACCCTTCTGGCCCTGCAGTCATAAATCCTTAGCTCTATTGGCCGCATGTGCTATTTTTTGTCTGTGTGCCTCCTGCAAGTAAATGGCTTTGGTAGCACTACCGAAGTGTATCATTTGCTTCAACCCTGTGCTCCCGTGCTCAGTGTAGGGCATAAATCAGCGAAATTAATTAATGATTCTTTGAGGCATTAATGCTTCCAAGTCTTTTAATGCCTTCTCATTTAAGTAGATAGTGCATGAGTAGCATCATAGCCAAGGATGTGAAATGCTTTTTTAAATCTGCTGAAGCAATGGTCGTGGTGTGCGTTGTTTATGTGGGGGATGGCAGGCTGCTGCCTTTAAATTCTTACTCAGTCTCCAGCCATTTACTGCAGGCCAGAAGCTGTAATGACTAGGAAAGAAATTTGCTCTGTTTCAGACGGAGCTATTAAAAGAAAATTATTCTCAAAGTAATTCTTATCTCATGATGGGCTTGCTGAATTACTGCGTATTATGGGAAAGGAAATTGCAAATGTGTTGGCTTTTCTTCCCATTAGAACTATTGTTTTATTACAATTGTCATACATGCACGCACATTTTTTTTTTTAAATCTTTCTAAAAATGAAACAGTGCTGCATTAGGTACTGAACAGAAGCTAAAGTTGGCAAAATTAAAGAGCAGACTGCTCAGACAGGTTTGCAAAGGTGAGCGGGAATGGTGATTCCTTCCTTTGGCTGTGTAAGGGCACGTCCCAGACACAAGCAAGAGGGAGGCACTAAAGAAAAACACCTCCGTACTTCTAGGACTATCCAGAGGGGTAATTCTGCCTAGGAGGGACAACTCAAACAGTCCTGTACACTGACCCCTCTCCTTATCCCTCCCCAGATTGTCACCAGGGGGCAGATCCATAATTAACACGTAGCCGTCTCGTGTTGGAGTCTTCAGGTCAGACCCACAAGCTAATCACGGTGAGAGCTTGCTGTCCTCAGTAAGGATCCTGGCTGCAAAGGGATAGCAGTGCTCATGGTTTTACGCTGTCCCACAGGCCAAAAGGTCTTTTTGGTGCCTTCTCATCTGGGTCAGCTTGCGTTTCTGGTCCAGCCTGGTTCCTGTCTCCCACCACCCGATGTGCTGTTCGGTGCGGCCGGGAAACACCGTCCCTTGCCCACGCAGGCTCAGTGGATGCAGCGGCCCCGTCTGCAGACGTGCAATGCAACTGAGCTGTGTAAGAAGAAACTGTTTTCACTTACCTCTGGTTTTAGACTAAAATACTAAATCTAAACGTGCTTCAATTTCTATCGCAAATGTCCAAGGCAATGGTGTGGAAATAATACGTAGCTTAAAAAAGAAATCAGAAGAAATACTTTTCTTGACCTCTTGGGTATTACAGAACATTATTCCACTAACACCTTCCTTCAGAAGTTGCGCAGGCAGGGCTTTTTGGTGTCGTTCCCAAAGTGTATACCAGGTGCTTGGGATTTGTCAGACGCTAAGCGGCTGTGGGTTCAGCTGAACACAGCCGTGCCATCGTTCCAGGTGTGCGCAGCAGCATGGCGTATGCTCGCCCAGAGGATGCTGACCTAGAAGTCTTCAGCAGCCATGACACTGAAACCTTTTCCTGTTGACTAAGGGCTTCATCGTCTCTTTTCTTACCTTTAGCTTCCTTGTCTGAAAGCTTCTGCATGGTAACAGGACACAAATGTGAAATCAGGAAACCACCTAATATGCCCCAGTTGACCAGTTAATCACTGGTCCATGTGCCTGTGGTGATGGGCGCTGATAAACAGCGGTGCCACTGGAAGGGGAAGGCCCTTCCGACTGCTTATCTCTTCCAAAATCCCCTCTCCGTCAGCTCAGCCCCTCTCCTCCCCTGTGCAGCACAGCTCTCCCCATGGCGTTGCAGCAGCAGCTCAAGGACGCAGCCTTGAGTTTCTCTCCAGGGGTCCCTCCGCTAAGATGATGGGCCGTTCTCATACTATAATGTGCATAAGCACGTAAGCAAACAAACCTCCTATAGATCTATATGTGCAGCTGCTTGTTGTCAGCTGGGGTGGGATACCCTCCAGGTCTGGGAAGCAGAAACCAGCTGAAAAGTGTGCGCCAACCTCGTGGTTCATGTCTCAATCTGCCTCCCGGGATGAGGACAAGGACCCACATCGGTCTGAAACCTTTTTGCTAACCTGGCTCCTCCTGCAAATGGTGTAGGAACAGGAAACCATTTTCCTCTTTAAAGTTTTGGTGTAATTTGAGAGTCAAGCTCTATGCAGATCAGAACACGTTAGTAATGTCTGGAAAGTAATTATGGCATGTATTATTATTTCAATATTTACTAAGTGCTGACAGTGTAATACTTTTATTAAAACTTTAGGGAGGGTGAAATACATAGCACAAAGCATGGTGAGATGAAGAGAGTATTCTGAAATCACTCATTTATATTTCAATTTTACAGTCACTTTCCTGTGACCTACTTTTAATCATGTATTGGTTTCTTTGTGTCTTAAATTACGTAAGGTGGCTAATGATTATAATTTAAAGTTCTTTATGGAAGAATGCAAATAATATTTCTGCCTAGTGAAGGCACGCTGTGAACTTCTTATTGAAAAGCGATTTATCATTGTATTCAAGAGCAGTGGAAGAGGTTTAACTTTGCTAGAAGCTGGAAGTCTTTCTTTTCACTTACTACGCTCATGTAAGACCAATATGCCAAGGGTTATCAGGAGAAGGTCTCTCTGTTTAAAAAGGAACCAATGAGGCTAAATTATTTTTGCCTTCTGTTTTTTTCTCTACAATGAGGGGAATCCTCTAAAGTAATTTTGCAAAATCAAAGAGCAGTATTTTCAATATTCTTCATGTCTGGCAGGTTGGATCATAGAATTATAGAATGGATTAGGTTGCAAAAGACCTTTAAGATCATCGAGTCCAACCGTTAACCCAGCACTGCCAAGTCCACCACTAAACCATGTCCCTAAGCACCACATCTACACATCTTTTCAATACGTCCAGGGATGGGGACTCAACCACTTCCCTGGGCAGCCTGTTCCAATGCTTGACAACCCTTTCGGTGAGGAAATTTTTCCTAATATCCAATCTAAACCTCCCCTGGCACAACTTGAGACCATTTCCTCTCATCCTATTGCTTGTGACTTGGCAGAAGAGACTGACACCCACTGACACTCCCCCAGGTCCCTCTCCGACGGGCAGCTTTCCAGCAACTCTTCCCCAAGCCTGTAGCATTGCATGGGGTTGTTGTGACCCAAGCGCAGGACCTGGCACCGAGCCTTGCTGAACCTCATATAATTGGCCTCAGCCCATTGATCCAGCCTGTCCAGATGCCTCTGTAGAGCCCTCCTACCCTGAAGCAGATCAACGCTCCCACCCAACTTGGTGTCGTCTGCAAACTTACTGAGGGTGCACTCAATCCCCTTGTCCAGATCATTGATAAAGATATTAAACAGAACTGTCCCCAGTACTGAGCCCTGGGGAACACGACTTGTGACCGGCCACCAACTGGATTTAACTCCCTTCACCACAACTCTTTGGGCCTGGCCATCCAGCCATTTTTTTACCCAGCGAAAAGTATGCCCATCCAAGCCATGAGCAGCCAGTTTCTCCAGGGGAATACTGTGGGAAACAGTGTCAAAGGCNGGAATACTGTGGGAAACAGTGTCAAAGGCTTTACTAAAGTCTAGG
>VYZW01011357.1:8834-19982 GCA_013401315.1 Balaeniceps rex
GGCCCCATACTTTAAGCAACACCTGAAGTTAAGCTTACCTGGGTAATGCATGCTCCAGTGAAAGCCACAATCACAGCCACAATGTTAACAGTGAGCTGGAACTGGAGGAACTTGGAGATACTATCATAGACGTTACGTCCCCACATTACAGCCTTCACAATGCTACTGAAATTGTCATCTGTTAGGATGATATCTGAGGCTTCCTTTGCAACATCTGTTCCAGCAATACCCTGGAAAAATTAATTGTGAATAAAATTACCTCCTAGAAAGTACAGAGACAGTTACAGTACAAATCTTCACATTCAAAGTCCACCGTTATACAGAGACTTCCCAGCATAGTAACAGTAACTGCTGAGCATATTCTGCATTTTATATTTGCTAGGAAGTTAGCTAATTTGGCCTATTTTTGAAAGTGAATAAGGACACAGAAAAGGGAACTGATAGAGAGCAGTGGAATTCATGTGATGATAGTTTTGAGTGTTTTAAATTATCAGCTTAATGACTATTGATCTTCTGAGTTATTTTTATCATTGATTATAGTTTATTAATATACATGGACATAATTGCTAACAAAAATTAGAATGATGTATCTTAATATACAGTCTAGTATATTAATGTCTTCAGAGTCAGAGTACGTTGGGAAGACATCTTTACAATTAGTGATGGATTTTACCAAAGCAAAATAGTACTCCACTGTTGTGAAGAACACAGAGTTCATTTTTCTGTACTGGCAGAGGATTCTGCATATAGCCAATAACTACCTTAGACAAAATACTGAAAAAGCATCAAAACAAGCAATACCAGTGAATCTAACATAGTAAATTAAAGGATTCTGAAGCAACATAACTCGCCCCCTCCAATATATTGCTTCACTGACAAGTAATAACTCAGCAACTTTCTCAACACTTAATGAATGAAAAACCTCTTACAGCAAATTTATGACAATACAAACATCAATAAATATACTCAAGATTATACCATTGCAAAGCCAACATCAGCTTTTTTAAGTGCTGGTCCGTCATTGGTTCCATCACCAGTCACAGCTACAACCTGCCTCTGTTCCACCTGTGTGCTGTCAATAATACCTGCAAAAAATGTATATGTGTGTATATACATACATATATAAAAAATAACTAGCAAGATAAAACTTCCCTCTAAAAAATAGCAGGGTATGTGTAATATAGACTACATGATACCACACAAATCTTACAGAGATTAATAGAGTTGATTTTTAAGGAAAATAATGATGAAAGCAGTGTCATCACTACCATACACTACTAGACATCACTACTAGAATTTACATGGAAAGTTCTGATCCTGCATCATCAAAACATCAACAAAACTTGCATAGACTTCAAAGGGAATGAGATCAGCTCATTATGTTCTTTTGGAAGGTTTCTACTATTTAAAATTATGCATCACAGTAAACCCATTTCAGCTCAGCTCTCTGATTAAACATCAATGGAAAGGATTTGCCAAAGACTTAAGTTCATGCTTAAAGCTCTCCTAAACTGGGACTGAACTGTAATATCTGCTTTACTAGGATTCCTTCTGGCAATCAGTTTAACCTAAAGATAACAAATGCCATTGATGAATTTTATTTAGCTGGAGCCAAATTAGCATTTTAACAGACATGTTCAATTCTGCCAAACAATGATTAAGAAGATATAAAATAATTTTTTAAATTCTGGAGCCAAACTTTTTAATAAATAGACATAATAAAATAATTTCTACTTTCATTTTGAGATCATTTGAGAAAAGAAAACACTTTTCACTTGGTGAATCAAATTTCATGCAACTAGCCTGCAAGGAAGTATTTTCCACTTACACAGACTAGGAAAGTAAAGAAAAGAATAAAGAATTTTTCTAAGATTACAGAAAAAGCCCTGTTTTTTAATAGGATGGGGATCATTCACCATTCATGTTTCTATTTTCATGTCAGAGTCCATTTGAATAAGAGTCCAGAATACAGGATTGTTGTGTAGGATACAAGAACACCTCTCCATATTACTAACTTAGGGGAGCGTAATGACAAAATTCCTTTTGCTAACACATTTTGCACAAAGTCATAACCTCTAAAAACAATTATCAAAACCTACCCAGTGTGAAAAGCTTTTATTCTACTCTGGAAAAAAAAAATAACTCACATATCAGATAACTAACCAGAAATAGGAAATTGCAGATTACAGAGCAATAGCTGCCTCTTGGCAAGGTTCAGGCTTATCAGGCACCGAGAAGATTGCAATGCAGTATGGAAGCAGTTAGTGTCCTGTATTTTTCAGTCTTATGAAAGCCAGAAAAAAACCTATTCACTTTCCATTGGCAGTATGAACTCAGATAAATGACACATTATTCTGATAAGATCTTACAATTAGAGCTTTCAATTTGTTGGGGTGATTTGCCTTTGCTATTACTAAATAAACAGGAACATCAGCTGCCACTACCATTAAAAGCATCTATCTTGGTCTTCCCTTCTTGTTATTAACACATCCTTTGATGTTAAATTAATAGTTTAAGCTTCTGAAAAAATTTGTTAAAATCTCTGACACATCATGGTATTAACTGCCCCAAACAGGTAGACAGCATCCTCTCACAACTGGATTCCAAACAGAAGCACAACCAAAACAAGTTGAAGAGGCTCTAACAAATTACCTCCTAATAGATATAAATAGTGCTCTAATGTCAATGACTGTACTACCAACTGGCCCCCCATCAGCCAACTGCTGGATGCAGCTAAGTCATTTACAAGGTTTAGTAGTCGTTCACAAGATTTAGTAGTCATTTTTATCCCTAAAAGCAAACAATGCAGCCGGAATAAGCCCAACACCCTCCAGAGCACAGAACTGCATAATCAGCAGTCATGGAATCATAGAATCATTAAGGTTGGAAAAGACCTCTAAGATCATTTAGTCCAACCGTCAACCCAACACCACCATGCCTACTAAACCATGTCCCAAAGTGCCACGTCTACACATTTTTTGAATACCTCCAGGGATGGTGACTCCACCGCCTCTCTGGGCAGCCTGTTCCAATGCTTGACCACTCTTTCAGTAAAGGAATTTTTCCTAATATCCAATCTAAACCTCCCCTGGAGCAACTTGAGGCCATTTCCTCTTGTCCTATCGCTTGCTACTTGGGAGACCAACACCCACCTAACTACATCCTCCTCTCAGGTAGTTATAGAGAGCGGTAAGGTCTCCCCCTCAGCTTCCTCTTCTCCAGACTAAACAACCCCAGTTCCCTCAGGCACTCCTCGTAAGACTTGTTCTCCAGACCCTTCACCAGCTTCGTTGCCCTTCTCTGGACACGCTCCAGCACCTCAATGTCTTTCTTGTAGTGAGGGGCCCAAAACTGAACACAGTACTCGAGGTGCGGCCTCACCAGTGCCAAGTACAGGGGCATGATCGCTTCCCTACTCCTGCTGGTCACACTATTCCTGATACAAGCCAGGATGTTCTTGGCCTTCTTGGCCACCTGGGCACATTGCTGGCTCATATTCAGCTGGCTGTCAACTAACACCCCCAGGTCCTTTTCTCCCAGGCAGCTTTCCAGCCACTCCTCTCCAAGCCTGTAGCCATTACATGGGGTTGTTGTGGACCAAGTGCAGGACCTGGCACTGGGCCTTGTTAAACCTCATACAACTAATCTCGGCCCATCAATCCAGCCTGTCCAGATCCCTCTGCAGAGCCTTCCTACCCTCAAGCAGATCAACGCTCTCGCCCAATTTGGTGTCGTCTGCAAACTTACTGAGAGCGCACTCGATCCCCTCATCCAGGTCATTGATAAAGATGTTAAACAAAACTGGCCCCAACACTGAGCCCTGGGGAACGCCACTTGTGACCGGTTGCCAACTGGATTTAACTCTGTTCACCACAACTCTCTGGGTTCGGCCACCCAGCCAGTTTTTAACCCAGCACAGAGTATGCCTGTCCAGGCCATGAGCTACCAGCTTCTCCAGGAGAATGCTGTGGGAGACGGTGTCAAAGGCTTTACTGAAGTCCAGGTAGACAACATCCACAGCCTTTCCCTCATCCAATAACTGGGTCACCTTGTCATAAAAGGAAATCAGGTTAGTCAAGCAGGATCTGCCCTTCATAAACCCATGTTGACTAGGCCTGATCTTCTGATTGTCCTGGACATGCTGCGTGATGGCACTCGATATGAACCGCCCCATAATCTTCCCCGGTACCAAGGTCAGGCTGACAGGCCTGTAGTTTCCTGGATCCTCCTTCCAGCCCTTCTTGTAGATGGGCGTCACATGGGCAAGCCTCCAGTCGTCCGGGACCTCCCCTGTTAACCAGGACTGCTGATAAATGATGGAGAGGGGCCCCATCCGGCCCCCTAGACTTGTGAGTGTCCAGGTGGCGTAGCAGGTCGTTAACTGCTTCCTCCTGGATTACGGGGGGTTTATTCTGCTCCCCATCCCTGTGTTCCAGCTCAGGGGGCTGAATACCCTGGGGATGACTGGTCTGACTATTAAAGACTGAGGCAAAGAAGGCATTAAGTACCTCAGCCTTTTCCTCATCCTTGGTGGCAATGTCCCCCCCTGCATCCAATAAAGGATGGAGATTCTCCTTGGCTCTCTTTTTGTTGTTAATGTATATTAAAAATAGAGATAAAATGGTCTTGGTTACCATCAGCATCTCAGCCACACACCTTCATCGCAGTGGTCACTGCTAGTGTCATCAGAAATATGTCAATGCATGGCACTACAGTATGTGGATGGACTTCAGTGCTATTCACAGGAAGAGAGATGATCTTTGCAGAACTTTCATTTGTACATCAGACAAATTTCTAACATGGAGCAGTAGTGATTATTTGGGATTCAGAGGATTTATCATATACTTATGCTCCCTGACTTCTGCATGCTCTTTTTAATCTGTTCCTCCTCCCCGCTTCCTCACCTTTCTGAATGGTTGTCTTCTCTCCAGCACTTGCCTCCTTCCTAACCACATTTCCTTCTACTTTTTTTTTCTTTGATATCATTCTGTTAATAGTTGTGATAAGGTTTCACCTCAAGAATTTTCCGCAGTATTGAGTAATATGGCTGTATAGATTTTACAAACAGTGTAAGGAGACCAAACAGAAGAGGGATGCCTAGGAAGGGTTCTCCCTCTGCAATCTTGAGCTATGGAACAACTTGAGCAGAGAACAACTGCTTCAGTGATCAGTGAAAATTTAAATAAGGGCATGACCTGACAGACTGCCAATAAAGAGAATGCCCATTTCTTTAACATTCACTGGCCTTTCCACTCATTCAAACCAGCTAAAAAGAAACTTCAGTATTAATCAGTCATGTCTAACAGCCAGGAAATTTCTTCAAAATAAACTGCTTTACTCCAGTTGCATGCTTATATACAGTATTTTAACAAAAACAGGTCTGCAAGGGATAGCCAGGGAATTCCTAAAACTCAGCAAAGCTACCTTCCAAAACAGCCTTTTCTGTTTCATTGGTCTGTTCCCTCATCTTAAGCTGTTTGGCCATGGCTTTCCTCTGTCAAAAACAATTTTATTCAACAGCCACAGGAATACACCTAGAGCATAACATCACAGTGTGTTCCACCCACAGATTCCACTGATGCTGCAGGAATTTGGGGAGGAGTCATGTAGCTTGCATAAGGCAGAATTTTTCAGAGCAAGCAGCTTGTTTCTGATGAGGGAAAAGATCATATTTAAAACAACTATGTATAGCTATCAAGAGGGGCACTACATGCACAAGCTTGCTGTAAAAGGTACCAGCACTGGATACACAGCTGAAAGTGAAATATATTCTAGATCTCCCACCTTCCTCCCATTAACATTAAGCAAGCATTAAATCAAATCCACTCGGGATAATAAAATAAAGAATATCAACCAACAATGTGTATTCCATTTCTTTTACAAGGAGCTATCTGTTCTTGTGGCTCAGATCAAAAACATCAAGTATAGCCTCAGGTTCTCCCTTTATTGCAGAATAAATGCCACTTTATTTAAACAATTCTTATTTGCATTGTCACCCTTAGAGTCACTTCAGTAAGAAACCGCTGGTTCTGGGAGAAAAAAATACTTAGATATTTCTTTCTGTCTCAACTGATTAACTCAAAACAGGCAGACAGGAAAAACTTAGCTACAGTAGAGCATTTCAAATATGCACACCAATTCAGGTGCTATTGATGCAGGAAAGTTGATCATCCCATATGCTTACACAAATTCATATTTGTTTGACAAGCTAAACATAGACAGATGGAGTAGTATATTTTCATAGGTATGTTCTGTTCAGATTAGTTTTTAATACTTCCAAACTTTTGAAGCTCCCTGCTGATTTAACAAGAATTTAGAAAGTCTGTCTGAAAGAGAAAATTTAAATTCCCTTTAGTTACATGCTTAAGTATGTGCAGGAATAGAGCTTTAAAGGTTGATGTAAAAGTGTTATATATAACGTTACAGACAGCATTGGTAATTGTTAAGTGAATAGTGCTCCACAAAGTTCATGATACGAGAATGGCAGAGAACACCACGGCTAAAAAGCATGGATTTCTGTACTAAGCATGCAGCACCAATGTGCTTTATATTACAAGACTGAAACACTAAAGGGGAACCTTGAAGGCATCAGTGCCTCCCACAAAGTTACACTTAACACGGACTACAGAGACCTAAATGGTATTTACAGAGTATAAAACTCTAGATTCAAATGCAGTATACCTCCTGCTTCCTTTAAACTATTTTTATGTTCTTTGCTTCAGGGAAGTGTTGGTTGAAGCTTTTGAGGACTTTTTACACTGTGGAACAGGTCAAGTTCCTGAATATTTCTTCATATGAATTTGAATAAATATTAAAATTTTCTCTCAAATGGAAATCAAAACCACTTGCCATTTGCAACATGCTGATATTTAATTTCAGAATTTCAATTAATACATTTTTCTACATTTTTATTATTCTACCTAGTCTCATGGCATGTTCACATTAATGAGGTCATGAAGATAATATCATCCCATGCAATAATATTTGAACTATTTTAGTAATTAAGGGTAATTATTAAAAATCTTTTCTTCTTTAAAGTTCCCTTTCAACTTGTTAATAAAACAGCCTTACATGAGAATAGAATAGTTGTTTTTAATACCACAGAAAAATAATTCCAGCCTAATTTAAACACTGGAAAGCACAGCTTCTTTAACTGGTAAACTGAATATTTATTTGATCTTCTCTATATCTTCTGATAAGAAGATGATATTTCCCATCAGTACTAAACAGTTGCTTCCCATAGTATTTTAAAAAACAATATGACAATATTGAAGTATTTCAGCAATAGTATTATAAAGCCACATCAGTGTAAATGATATGTATGTTTACTTTGAAATAGGGTAAAAAAATATATAAATATATAAAAAAATACCAACGGATGTCTTAAAATCCATAAGAAATTGTATTTCAATTGGATTGAGGTATCTAACATTTTTGTTTCACTGAAACAGTTCGTGATGATAACCATTTTGACTGTTGTTTTTCAATCTACCTCTACTTCAAAGCCATAAATATTTGAGAGAAAGTGCTAGCCTGAAATGCTGAACCATGCCTTTCTCAGTTCCCTTAGCAGTAGTAAAAACAAAAATGAAAAAAAAAAAAAAAAAAAGATCCTTTTGCTGGATGGGATTGTGCTATGTTAAGGAGGAAAAAATATTCCCTCCAGCAGCTGTATGTCATTAAAAATTAAATATAAAAGAAGTTTATTTTGTGATGTGTGTTTTTACCCTAGAGCAGATAGAATACATCAAAGAAGAGAAAATCCTCTTGATCCCTCAAGTGTCTGAGAAAAACATAACATTTTAACAAGAGGCCCAAAATTAGTGAACATTTAAATAGTTTCTTGTAACTTTTAACGGCCCTTGGAGTATTACCAGCCAAAAAATTCCATCATGATTTTCCACAGACTTGTTCTTGAACTTCGTTAGATACTTAATTGCTCTATCATTTGACCTTGTCATGTCTTTAAAACATTAACTGTATTAGTCACGTAAGGCATTCAGTAGTAGTAAATATCTTTTGGATTGTCAAAGTGCACATGCTATAAAACATCAATAATTTGTCACTTATTTTTCTTCAGCTCTTTATTGATTTCATTCTCTCTGGCAAAGGTTTCATTTTTCTCTTAAGGCAAAATCCTGAATGATTCAAATGAGTACTCCCAAGGGACTTATGTAATCCACTTAATGAAACACAAATTGTTATGTGTTTCTGAAACAAATAAACTATTAGGCTGTACAAGTCATGTCCTCTAAGAGCTATAAAACAGTATTTTACATGCACTTGGGAAGTGAGGAGACTTCAGCTAACTTTGTGCTGTTTTAATACTGACCTATGGATCTAATAATTACGTTGTCCAAACCAATGGTCTCCACACCTTTTCAATCATGAACACCTATCGGTAAAATATTTTTGAGCACACGCCCCCACACAACGTATATTATTTATAAATTTTACATATGTACCACCATATTATGTACAACATACATTAGAAAAGGATGAGATAGAAATGAAATAAACAGTATTTAAAAAATATTCTTCTATTTAATAATGGTAAAAAATATTTTCTTCCTGCGCCCCAGTGGGCTGTCCCTGACATGTGTGCACCCCACTTCAGAGACACTCGCCTAAACAGTGGCTGGAAAGGGTGAGTAACAGCAGTATGTCTCCAGCTGCGCCATCTTGTGCGCCATGCCAGGGCTTACAAGATATCTTAGTTCTCCTGAATGAGAGCTCCAGAGCTCTCCACATACACTGGGGTCCCAATCCCAGAGGACCCAACTGATCCAATGTTCAAATTCACAATGGAACTTTTGTGCTCTAAAGCCATTTAGGCATTTTAAAAAATTACATACTGCTCAAAAGCCTTTGTAATCAGTCATGTATGGAATCATATCAATAAAACCTTGCCATACCAAAAGGATAGATCCAGAAACGATTTCGTACCTAAATGTGAATTATTATTTAAGTAGTCAACCAGCTGAAAACATGTAACTGATCAGCTTGATGTTATCCTGAACTTCAGCTCCTCCAAGAATTGCGAAGAGTCTCTCCACAGACTTTCTAGGGCCCTAGCAAAATAATCCAGTTCTTTCTTCATCAGGAAGCCAGCAAACACAGCCATGTGCTGACGGGGCTTCCGCCTGTGCCGGCCCCCCAACTTATCATGGCTAGAAATTATGTTATTCCTGATCAGAAATTTTCTGATTTCATCAGCTGTCTTTTAAGTGTGAGCTTCAAAATCAACAGAATAAGATTTCAAGTCATCCAGAAGTGTGAGTTACAGATATCAAAAAGGCTTTATAAAGAAAACTGCAAACAAATCCCTCTTTTATAGAGCATTCCATTCACAGACAGCATGGTAAGAGAATATAACTTGTAGGGTGCAGTTTTTATAGGACAAAAACACACTCTAAAAATACGGCCAGAAATCTAAAGGAAGCCAACGCAAATCATACAATCAGTGAGCCTATAGTAAAACGGAATTGGCTTAAAATACATATATCCATTCATGTAATGCTCAAGAAGACAGCTCCTAGTTACCTGATCTCCAATAGCTGCTATTGCAACATGAAAAGTTTTTTATCTTGGAATACTCTTTAAAAATAACTGGGGAGAACAGATGCACTTGAGTGACTTGATTTACTCTAAAGGAGCTTATTACTGTTTTCTTCATAAAGAGGTATAGGCAAAGACTACAAAATCTATGCCCACTCTTGTTTATATGAAGAACAGCATATTTCTCAACAGTATTTTCTTTCTGACCAGCAAAAACACATTTTCCCTTCCCAGCTAGAGCCTTGTTCTAGTCCCATTAAAAGTCAAAAGGCAAATATAAGATTGCCTACATCTACTTGCCAGACATCTTATTGGTATTTCTGTTATTCCTGCCAGCCAGTTTCCTATTATTTTCCATTTGAAGCCTCAGGTAGAACACAAACACAAGAGACTTGGCTACTGAGAAAACTTCCTTGCATTATATATAGATGTGCAATTAAAGGTAACAACTCAGATCTATTTGTAACAGTAAAATTTTTACAACGCAGATGATGTCCCGAACATAATGCGGTAACTTTGGCATTAATTACACACACACACATGAAGGTAGTCTGCACGCACCTTTTACCAAAGTGTGTTTGTCCGTGGGAGATGAGCGAGCAAGCACTCGAAGCTTTGGCCAGATTTTGTCAATCCGCTCTTGCTCAATCTGGAGGGGGAGAGAACACAAAAAACCCCAAAACAGTAAAACTGTTAGCCTGTGATTAGCAAAATGCAAAATATATTTGTGTCCATGTGTCCAATGA
Organism: Balaeniceps rex; assembly: GCA_013401315.1. Classification (NCBI taxonomy): domain Eukaryota; kingdom Metazoa; phylum Chordata; class Aves; order Pelecaniformes; family Balaenicipitidae; genus Balaeniceps; species Balaeniceps rex. Next base: position 19,139 of record VYZW01011357.1, read on the forward strand.
TTCACTTCACTACTCAGATCTGCAACTTTTCTCCAAGAGCACAGAAAAATTACAACAACCATCAATCCTGCAAATGAAGGCAAGGTCAAAAAAGGCAATTTTCTACTAACAAAGCTCAGCTGTTGGCTAACATAGGTTAATTTTGCCACAGTATCTAATCGGCCTTTCTTAGCATCTTTATGGATAATTCGACTCAAAATCATGACTCTAGATACAGGATAATGGAGTTTCTCAAGGCTGATCAAACACGTTTACAAGTGTGTTGTTTTATTCTACATTTGAATCAAAGTTCTTCATTTTGGCACCATTAAAGGCAGAATTTTCTCTGTATAACAATAGCAACAAGGACAGAGAATTCCATCAATCAATGCAAGGAGTAAATGACTGTGTCCATTCATTAATGATGGACTCAAAGACACAGCATAGAGTTTACTTTTTTAAAGCTGACTTCAATAGCCTGTGTGTTAGCTCCATCTTTTGTGAGGAGTTAAAAATCTTCCGAAGAATAGATTAAGTTATCCAAATCATTAGTGAGTGGATATAGCAGTACATTAGATAAAGTGGTATAAAATAAAGAAATGAGAGGAGCTGGTTCTCAGTAAAGACTGCATTTTTATGAGACAGACCTGCAAACTGCTGTTGAGTTCCTTCTCTTTGCTAACAAACCTGCTTTTCATGTGCTTGGTTTTGATTTCTTGTAGACTAGTGCTATGGTTCTAAAAACTGCTGAATTAGGCTAGCACTAAACTGACAGTGGTTCCGCATCATCAGAAGTAAAGACTGCATTTTCAATGGCATTTTGAATTGCAAAAGGCTAGCAGTAGAAAGAGATAGCAATCTCTCC
>VYZW01011361.1:5424-18028 GCA_013401315.1 Balaeniceps rex
GTTAATTAAGTATTATCTTTAAATGTATTTCCTTTTATCAGTTTTAATTGCAGAGGCTTTCATTTTCAAACCAAAGTCCCTTTTTGATGAAATCTTTAGAAAGTAAATAGGAGCTTCAGATTTAGTTTCTTATTAATATTCACTATCTTGTGTACCTTTATTGTGTCTTTTTTCTTTTCTAAAATTCATTACTTCACCTTTTTCCTCAAATCAAAATTGCTTCATGCTTATATCCATTTTTGCAGTGTACCTATTGGCCTCTTCTCGTTTATATGTATATGGCTTCAGCTAGAGTATAGACTTAATAAAGTGATAGCATTATATCTTTCTATTTCTTGCATGTTATATTATTTCTCTTTGCTGATTACTGTGGAGATTTATAGTGAGCTGTCCAAAGTAGCCTCCAATACTGTGCTTCCAACTCCATGGTCACTTAATAAATCTGGCTTAATGATATCAATGTCACATCTGGCATCTCAGCTGTTTCCAATTGGACTAAATCTCATATGTTACAAACAGAGTATGTTTTATTCTTTGGAGTTTGGAGCCAGATACCCAAAGTCACCCCTTTCGTGGTCTTTAACCAGCTGATATCTTATCGATCTCCTTTGTTTTTTCATACAAAATAGCTTGGTCAGGATGCTGGTAATGTAATAAATGTAATAATCTGTGAGATCAAGCCAGTGTTTCTGTAGGTGTTTCCATGTATTGAGAAAGTGTACCTCCCTGGGGAATACAGAATTCAGGTGTAGCACTACTCAACCATTTGATGACTTAATCTACTCATTATTAATAGTCAAAGCCAGATTTTTAAACATTCTATTTTTACCTTTCATTCCTCCATGTTTCAGGAGTCTCCTTATCACATGGCCAAGCAATCAAGTTCACCTACTTAGCCTTCTCAGCTGTGCACAAAGATATGTAGGTTTCATTTAATTTTGGGGCTCTTTTATTTAACTTTGTGTTCTGACATACCATTAACTTTCCAGGATATTCCTTTGTGAGCAGCACCTGTTCCTCCCCTAGTTCAATTGTAATTTTCCTTATCTCATATGACTGATGTCTTTGGCAGATGTCTTTGTCTGACCTGAATACTCTTTAGCACCTGTCAGCCTTCTCCTGCTCCTGCTTTATATAATCTCCCTAAACATTGTCAGTTCTCTGTGGTAACACTTTAGCTCTGTTAGGCAAAGATGAAACATCACTTTCTGTAGAGGCTTTTTTTCTTCAAAACTTTCTACAGTTCTGAGTACATTTAAATCCCTTGTCTTTACATCAGTTCTCCCACCACAGTTCTGAGATTTTTAATACTTCACCTGTGCTACATGTGTTGGTAAACTGGGATACATTTTGTGAAACTGTTGCTTAGAGGTGTACTTTTTTCCTGGTAATTTAATTTTAATTTCTGAAACACTCATTTCCCTTCCCACTTCCAAAGCTGTAGGTACAAGTTCAGACTCTGGCCAGAAGAGTCTCGAGGTCTTGACAGAACTTTATTGACATCTCAGGAAATAACCCATCTTGATACCTGTCGCACACACCTTCCCAATCATCACCTACCCATTAAGTGAGTGATTCAGACTAACTGAATTTCCCACTCCCAAATCCATCTGGTGTTACAGGAGTAACAATTTCACCGCTTACAGAGGGCCCAGTCTGAACTGCTGAGACCACTGAAATCTTCCACAGAAAAAAATTAAAATGAATGAGAAAACAAAATGTGCAAATTATCCTTCAGAATTCTTTCTTTTAGGAAATCCCAATTTATTATGACTGATATGGATTGTACATTTTAATTTTTTTTGCATATTTAAGTGATTTTGTTTTCTTTGAAAACATCACAGACAAGGAACTGAATTTTAAGTGATAGTGGTACAGTTCTCCATTTACATCCATTTTTAATATAATTTTCCCTTGTGCTAGTTTCCCTCAGGCTAGAGCACAGGCAACTAATCGTCCCAGTAACAAAATTCTGGATTAAAAGATTTCTGAGTCCATTACAGAAGTCCTAATGAAAGTGTTTACTTTCAAAGTCAGATCTAGCAATCAAACGCAGTTCCTACTCAGGCTGTAGTCAGTCTTAGAAGTCAGTCAAGGACTGACTTTAGAATATAAAGCAAATATTCTGCAAAAGTGTTTTGCACATTGAGAGTTCAGAGTAATCTTCAGTTTCTCCAGTTACAAGCCCCAGCTAAACGCTTACTACTCAAGGTCAAATCTCACAGCCTCTTGTGTGTATTCACAGAGTGTTTGGGAATATCTTTGAACAAGCAGTGAAATGGGAAAAAAAAGTTGTTCTGGACTCAAAGACACCATTAAAAATAGACTAAATTGGCTTACTATTCCCACAGGTTAGGCTGACATTTTAAATTGTAATTTGGAAAAATGAGGGAAGAGATATCATTGACAGGAAAAGGGATGAGGGGGATTGAAGAAGAAAGAAAAGAGTGAAGTGAAGCTGGGGTAAAAAGGCTGTGAAAGGCAAAATGAACATATTTCCCCTTTACCAGTAATCTTCTAACACATAAATCACTGGACTGTTTCTCCTGTAGGGATAATCCTGACTTTTTTCTTCCTCCATAAAGGCCATATAAAAATTCAATAACAGCACCTCTCAGGCAAACTGTAAGTTCTTTTCTTTACAGGTCATCTTTTAAAATTTTCAGTTTCTGATCCTTTTTATTTTCTGTCGGATGTAAATAGAAGCAGAGCAGATCTTAGCTTAGCTATCATAGGCTGCAGAGAGCATCTCAGTACAGCCTAGTTAAAAGAAACTACCCTTGGATATCCCATAGATGCCATTCATCTGTTCTTGCACTGTTTTTTGATACTGAAGCAGAAATAAACTTGCCCTTGTGCATGTTCTGAAAAGCTTACTCCATCACTTCACAATTAGGTCCTGATGTTGCAAAGAACGGAGGACCCTCTGCAGCCCACAGGAACTGAGGGTTTTCAACACCATGAGGGACTGATACTTTTAATTATCAAAGCTAGAGTCCTTGGGCAACATCATTCCCTAACTCAGAGCTATTATTTCCAGCAGTTCTTCTGATGAAGTATAAGCAAGCAGCTCTGGAGTCTTCTACACAGTGGGAAATTTAGAAGCAGTTTCATTGCAAATGATTTCCTACAAGTAAAAAGACACCAATAAACACAAAACTGTGATTTTCAATTTTCAGAAATGACCTAATGAACTGAGACAGTGAAGCTAATATGCCCTAATTATGTCAGGGAGGAGAGGGGGGAGGAAGAAAAAATGAAAAAACAAAGAGAGAACTTGGATTATAAATAGGCCTGATTTCACCCTTCTGAACATCCCATTTTAATTCACAGTGAACTAGTCAGCAACTGAAAAAAGACTGCAATTTTCTAGCCACTGACCTAGAGAGTTTTAGAGGTGCATGGAAGGAGCACACTTTAAAGGCAGCATAGAAACACCACCACAGCAAGTGTTCTTGAAGGCAGTGTCCCTGGAGCAGGAAAAAAATATGGTTGTTCCCCTACATTTTTGCATTCCATTCTCTCATCGACACCTGACTAAGCCCTTCCCTAGAAAGCGCAAAAAAAATGAACGTATCATTTGCCGCTTTCCCACTATCTGTTAAGGCCCTTGCCTTCATTCCTGGTTTCTTCTGTTTAGGTTTTAAACTTAGCAGGGCAGGAATCATTTACTGATTCATATGAATGCAGTACGTAAAACAAGGGTCCTCCTGCTGAGAAATGGGAGTAAATTTTTCTCCTCTTCTTTTCCAAGACAAGAAGTAATGGAATGAGGAACTTTATGTGAAGCATTAGAAAACACTTTCTAACAGTAGGATAAACTTGTCTTGTCTTCAGGCTTTACTGTAACAAAAGATGATTACTTCTTATTATCCCAAAGCATGGACTCATGCCAGTAGAGATACATCCATTGTGCCTTGCCACCTCATAGGAATACAAGTGGAGGAAAGTCTGTGATTCTTTCCTGCCCCCTCTGTTACTGTGCTGAACTATGCACAGACAAGCTCTGAGGTAGGAGACCTCATTTTTCACTATTAAAAATGAACTTAACAATTTGAAGAAGTGGTCTGAAATCAATAGGATGCAATTCAGTAAGGACAAGTGAAAGTGCTACATTTATGTAATGTAATCGACTGTACAAATAGAAGATGGAAAATGAGTCAGTAGGAAACAGTTTGTGGTCTATGGGGGATCACAAGCTGAACAGAAATAAACAATCTCACCTCCCTGCGAAAACTATTGCACAGGTTGTATAGGCAGCATCATGTTTAAGATTTGTCCGTAGAGAATGAGCAAGCAGCTAACATACTGTATTTTCCTTTAGGCACTGTGCTTTAAAAGAGAGATGAACTTCTTGCAGCAGTCCAGGGAGAGCAACAATGTGGATTAGAGGGCTGGAAAAAGTGATCTGCAAGTAAAGATTGAACAAAACCAGAGTTGTTCAGTCTGGAGAATGAAACAGTTAAGAGGAAATGTCATAACAGACTTCAACAGTATCCTGCTGAGGAATTGGAATCAATTGCTCTCCATGTCCACGGGGATTAGAACAAGAAATAATGGAATGTGGAAACTTTAGATTAGTCATGAGAAAAACTTTCTAACATGAGGAGAGCAAAGCATTGGAACAGATTGCCTGGAAAGACTGTAAAATCCATATCATTGGATTTTTTAAGAATAGGTTCCAGACATGTTTTATCAGATTCTGTGATAACAGTTGTAATAATAACGCCTTATGCTTCTCTCGTGTGTTTTATAACAAAGAACCCCAGGATACAGATCCCCTCTAAGTAAAACATGCAGACAGGGAAAATTTACACTCCACTTTTTCAAGCCATGAGAACAATGTCTCTAAGTAATTGAGCCTCCCACTTACTGAGCTGTAGGCAAGCCCTAAGAAAAGGATTGTGCTAGTAATTTGGGGTCTCAACTCCAGGCTCCCATCAAGCCATAAAGACTCCATTGAGTGTGACTCACCTGCTCTACCTACAGATGTCTACAAATTAAACATCTACAACTGAACTTGTCATAGCAGGCTCCCTTTGTAGTCAATGGAGAGAAGCAGATATGTTTAGGCAGTGAATCACCTGGCTTGCTAAGATATAAAAATATATGCTATATTTCATTGTCTCCTGGGCTTGGGAGTGGATGATCAACCAATTAGGAATTGCAGCTTTCTGACTGCTTACTTTGTAACCCAAGATTTGAAATACAGTACTCTGGAGTGACATTTGTGCATATAGAAAAGTATGGTTGTATCTTGTCCACCCTGGGTACTTGGTTGAGGTTATTGCGGAATACATTCTATATTTAGGAGGAGAAGCAGGAAACATTTCCCTCCTACACTAGTTTTAACTTGTTAAGATGATGGCTCAATTGTAAGAAAATGAACTGCCTGACAAAGTATGTAAGATATATGAAGATGGTCATAGGAATATTATCTGTTCAGCTCTCATGTGATTCTGTAACTTACCACATGGTCCTTCCAGCATGTATAAAGTGGAAAGAATCTCTTCAGATGTACTAGATGCGTATTGTATAAAAGTCAATTCTAGTAACAGCTTTCATATTGCCTTTTCCCCAGAAATCAATCTCCTTTCACACTAGATTTGTTTCTCAAATATGAAATCTTTCTCCTGGTCTGCTCCCCAGATTTTTTTTTCTTACTTCCAAAACCATCACCTTTTTAACTTCAAACTGTCTCTCTCTATATATCAGGTTTTGCCCTCATTCCTAGCATGAGGTCTCACCCTGAACTGTGTCAAAGGGTTTTAGAGAAACCTGACTAAATCTGAGAAAGGTTGGCTTGTTTTGGTGGCAGAGTCAATCTTCCTCTTGGGACAGCAACACAATAATTCAGAAGCTTTATTAGCTCAGCATGCTACCAGAGGTGTTCAGGCTGAGGACAGAGGCCTCTGCCCCCGACCTCCCATGGTGGTTGGTCTGCAGGTGCAGGGTGGAAGGCTGCCAGGTCAGCTGCAGGCACCGGGCACAGCAGCAGACCAAAGGGAGGTCAGCGAGAATTAGCAGCATTTAATACGAACTCCAGGGAGGTGCCGAGCTGTCACAATTTGCTTCTAAATACCTCCTACCGTATGCTGTGTAATAGCAAGTGGACTCCATTAAAGTGGGTTACCCATCTGGCCAGTGCCCAGCTACCTAACAGTTGAGGCTGGGTTGCTAATTTGAAGACCATCTTGCTTCACGGATTATGAAATTTGGGGAAGGGGAGGTGTCTATTTTTTATTTTGCCATTGCACCAGGCTGGGATGGAGTTAGGAAAAGAGGTGGGAAGCTTCCCTTTTTTTCTTACAGTCTCAGGCCCTCCAGGATGTGCAAACACAGCAACAGGGAATGTCTGAATTGGGATTCTGCTGACAGTGCGTCTTCTTTTGAAAACACCAGTACAATCACAATATTCGCTTGGCTTTGTTTTAGTCTTGTAGTTGGAGAATTGGCATTACTGGTCCCTTTGGCCACTTTCTGTCATCTCCTCCAAAAAAAGCCAACTAGCTCGGCCACTCTGAGGGCTAGTTTGGCAGCTGCCAAGTTCCAGATTATACTTCTTGAGCACTGGCATCTGCATCTGTGACTGGCCCTTTCTCTAGCCTCTGCCCTGGCTTTGTTCCCAGCCGCGCAACAGCCCTCAGGCTGGTGCAGGGCCAGTCTGCTGCTGGACTCCCTTTGCATCCTGGTGGCTGCTTTCCTTTGAGTCAAGCTTGATAAGAGAAAATATGCTTCATAGTAGCTGCTACACTTGCAAACAAACCCAATGGGCTGCATCTTGTACTGAAGGCAAGCACAGGCCTAACACTCTTCTAAACACTCCTGGGAACTGTCGTCTGCCATGATGCGGCTGGGAGATGTACAAATCATTTGTATTTGTGTTGCTGAGCCTTTTCTTCAGAAATAAAAACTCTGCCTTGTAGCTGTCTTGTTTTCTGTCCCAGTTACCACAGAAGACTTCTGGTACAGAGTCACACAATTGAGAGTAATAAAATTAAGATTCTGGCAAGTTATCACCCATCAGCAGATACACAGCAACTAACACACTATGTGAGTACCCTAAGCCTGGATGAATCAAAGTAACATACTAGCCTAAACTGCCATTACATGAATGCAGACCAAAATCACAACCACCCATTGTTATAAACCACTAGAAAACTCTCTAAGTCCAGATTTTGCACTTGAAATGGGACATCAATTAATATTAATAAGGACTTGGTAGGCAAAGATCATGAAAGACCAAGAAATCTTGTAAAGGACTAAATTCTATGTCATATATACACCCTATGAAATTCAAAAAATAAATGCTCAAAGCAGGTGCCAGGTGCTTCCTAGGTCACAAAGCTAAGTCCTGTCTAAGACAAAGATTTCAAATGAATTAGCCTTAGCTAACAGCCAAAGTCTAACTCCCAAAACATGCATGGGGAAATATGGTAGAACTTTCAACCAGTGAAACAGGCAGTACGGACTCTGTGTGTATTTCATCTGTATGTAACATTAGCATGTAAATATAGGCTTTCAGGTACATTCAAGCTGCAAAGTACATACAAAGCCCCCCAAGAATTCTCCTTTGCCTACAGATTTCCTCTGCACAGGGGGGAATCACGACAAATACCAGGCCGGCAGCGGCTGCTCCCCTGTCTCCTGTGCCAGTTCCCATCTCCACCATCCAAATCCTCTGCCAGAATGCAACGTAATAGTCAAGAAACAGGGAATGGGAAAGTAGAGGGACAACGACAGACCAAACCAACCATTTATCTAACCCCTGCCTCTGAAGTTTTGATATGCTGTAGGTAAAGCATTGCTTCCCACCAGATCTAATTTCCCAGTCAGGAATTGTAATTATCTGCTCAAGAACCCTTGCTGGCCACACACTGTTCAGATAATGTGAAGGTTCATTCTCCCAGTGTCATGATCCTGTAGATCAAACACATCAAATCTCAGTGGCAGACAAGATGATAGTGTGCCAGTGACCAGGCACAGTCTGATCAGCTGTTCGTCAAATTGAGGATAAACACAATTTGGGTTGTCTAATCCCTTCTGGGACACTCAAGCTAGACCAAACTATGCTTTGGTGTGATGGTAACATTGGCCTCAGCTGATAACCACAGAACTCAGACACGAATGAATGAAAACTTACAGAGCCAACTTGTCCAGTAAATAAAGGGTGTTCAGCATTTACTGTGTAATAACAGCCTCTTTTTGTTTTGGTTTGTTTTTTTTTCCACTTACTAAACTAGAATATACTTGGGCAAGTATAGTTAGTTTGGTCTCATTCCAGAAGCTGAAAAGGTGGCATAGGCAACCAGCTGACTGACAATTCTTCCATTAATAGGAAACCTGCAAACAGGATAGTGTTGCATAGTCTCCACAATGCCCTCTCCTTCATGACCTGGGCAGCATGCACAGTAAGTAAAAAGATTGTTGAAGGAACATGGCTGCATTTTGTCAAGCTCTGGTTCATCTAATGTTCTCTTGAGAGATTTTAGCTTCAGGCTATTCTAGCTGTATTTCTGGCATCAGAAAGATCACAAATAGCTCCCTGACCCTCTCTTAGGCCTTCACCAAGCAAAGTAAGTTCAGATGAATCCACTAGACTTAGTTGTAATTAGATTTTTTTAAAGTCTCTTGCTCTCTCTGCAAAGCATCATTTACATTTTATATAAAGTGCTGCTATGCTTATATGGATATACAGTCAAACTGAAGCTGGAAGCATTACATCAATTTAAATGGGTGGATTTAGCTCATAGGAGTTAAAAGGCATAGTTAAAAAAGAAGGATCCTGATGAGCTATTACAGGCACCACATCCCACCATGTCTTTCAGAAACTGATCAAAATCCACCTTAATACTAATTAAGGTCTTCATTCAGCTCTTCCAACTGGCAAGATACTCCAGACTCCACTTCTCTGATGGCTAGATGGCTTCTAGCCTGAATTTACTCATGGGCATTCATTCTTACGGCAATGGTGGTTTTTAGCTGAAGAAACTGTCTCCTCCTTCCTTTGTATTTACCCCAGGTGTATTTATACAGAGCAGACATAACCCCTTTCCACTAGGCTTAACAAGTGGTCTTTTAGTCTCCTCTCCAAAAATAGCCGGGCCTTTCCCAAAGTCATTTATTTCTTCCTTGAATATGAATGACTAGAATTGCACATAATTTTCCAGATAAAGTACCAGTAATATCATTTCACATCTCAATAGAAGTACCTTACCTGACTTGCCTCAGGAACATTTGACCTTTTTCATGGTTAAATCGTATTGGCAGATGTTGGTCAATCTGTGATCATTTGAGAATCAACCAAGCTTCCTTTCCCTCAGCAATTTCCAAAATACGATTTCTCCAGTTTATAAAATAAATTCTTGTTATTAGTTCCCAAATGCAGTGGCTGAGTTCTAAAAATGGTCACTTCACTACCCTTCCTCTCTGTTTTTCAAATGAAAAATCAAGCTCACTCATGGGTAAGAAAGCCGTGCATGGATTGGACTTCCACTCAATAGCTGGACCGGACTATCAGGAACTTTACTCAGTTCTTTTATTCACATCACCTCAATATTAAAAAGGCATTTTTCTCACTTGAGTGGACAAAATTTTACAAAATACACTGCAAGAAAAAAATATTAAATCAGCAAAGAAATTAGACTAGTTGATTTGCTTCCAACTGTAGTGACTCTTTCAAGTCTTATTAAATGAACAGTCAAGCTTCATAGTCTCAACAGATTTTTTTTTTAAGCAATTTTGTCTTTTATCTTCAAGCAAAGATATAAAGCATCTCATGGATGGGGAAACTGAGACAGGAAGCCATGATGAGACTTTGCCCAAGCAGGTAACAGTGCTGGCTGCAGAAATCACAGCTGTAATCCTTGCTCTGAGAAATGCAATAATAGACCAGCATTGACTTCACTGAGACTAGGTTTTCGTAATAATATGATTAGCAAAACAAAAGGCATTTTAAAATCAAATTCAGTTTCTGGTTTTATTTTCTTAGCCTGTTGGGTTTTTGCTTTTTTTCTGTGTGTGTAATGAGGCTATTGTGTTTTACTTTGCTTTTTATTCAGTTTATACTCAACCATCACTTCCAGATTTCCAGAACTGATGAAATAATCTTATGCTTGGTTGAAAACCCCACCAATGAATAGATGGAGAGCAAAGTGTCCCTTATTATGCATATTTCTACTTTGAATCAGTTTAGGCCCAATTTGGACCTAAATTATATTGCTACTATTCCTTTAACAGGCTCTTTTTCTCATTTTCAATAAATACTATTTTGTCATGCCCCACTATGGCATTCATCATCTACAGTGCAATCACAATAAGCAATTAACTGCTGTCAAATCCCAAAACAGTCCATTTATGTCAGAATAAGGTTGAACTATTTACTGTAATCATATAATAGAGAAGCTTACCCTGCTACACAGGTCTCTTCCAAAGCGAATTAAAATCTTCTGAACTCTCATTCTACGAATACACAATTTTTTTTTTCACATAGTACAGCAAATTGCTAACATTCTTGCAGCATCTCAAGGAACATGAACTTTGAAATGGAAACTGTCAGGTCAGAGACACCACTCAACAATTCTTTATTTGAGGAATTTACCTGAGACAAGGTGCTGAGGCATTGAGTAACAGAGGTTTATTCTTGCAGAAGGGATTTATTCTCGTGATTTCGCTGTGCAGGTATTACCCCACCGCCAGAATGCTGAAAGGCTTTGCATAAAATCCACCCACTTTCTGTTTTATATAATTCTTGAGGGGTTTTCCTGGTGTTTAATATGCTATATTGCAGCTCTCAAAACCATGAACTAAATTAAGTGATGGAGTTTTTACCATGTATCTTGGAGAATCCTTGCTGGACTATTTATTCAGAATTACTTTTCCTTCCTATACACAGCAGGAAAATACTTTAAAAACTGCATCCCATCACAGAATGCGTGCAGGCTGTGCTGGGCAATGACCACTTTCAGGGTTAGCAAGGATTGCCAGCCATTTAAAAAATAATAACCAAATCTGCCAGCTAATTTCAGCCTTCTACAGCTCCTTTGGTGGGGATCACAGAGACCACAGTGAGTCTGAGGGAGAGCAAGGCAGGGTGGGTCTCTGAAGGAGATCAGCAGGGGCAATATTCAAGGATAAGAGATTCAGTCATGGAAGTAAGGAGCAGAGTTCAAGAAATAGGTCATTATTAATCAAATTATAGATCAGACCCAATAACTACATATTTCCTTGAGCTTGCATTCAACAGCCCTTTTGTAAGATATTCACAGAGTAGGATCAATACCTCTCTGGAGGCAAGTGGCATAAATTATGTCTCAACATATACACCACATGAGTTTTACTGTGTGTTGTATAGAGTAATTGCATTTTATAGATGACTGTGGAAGGCTTCAGCTTTCATTGATTTTTATCATAAACTAAAAGGTGGCAAGAAGAAAAGAACAGCACTCTATATGAAGCAGCCAGTCAGCTGAAGCTGCAAAAGAAAATGAAAATTTGGCCTACTAAGTGTGATCAATCCATGTTTCATGCAGAAATGAATGCAGGTATTTGAGCCTTTCCATTCAGAGTACCTAAATTCTTGAAGTGTGCCACAGAAATCCCTGTTCATCTAATATCAGTCAATTGTGCTATCCATCAGCAGGGTTTAAGACTATAGGTAGTCCTCCTAATTACAGCGCTTTTAACACTTTTTATACCGCGAATGCCATCTGAACCATTTATGAAACAAAGTAACCAGAAGTTGTGTTTTCATTATCACATATAATGTGACCACATTCACATTCAAATTGAGGTGAGGGTTATAATTTAAGATCATCATCATCATTGTGTCTAACATTTGTAACTTTCAAAAGTGTATTTTTAAAACATTCCTCTTCTGATTTCCTTCTTTTTTCATGTCCTTCACAGCAAGCAGTTCAGAAGAGATGTTAATGCAGCATAACAACTCTTTACCCTTTTTCAAGGCCAATTTTGCAATATGGGCAAAATGATTGGAAATGTAGTCCTGAAAAAGCTTAAACCATCTGTCAGGGACTCGGTTAAGAAGATCCACACTGTTTCACAGCCAAAGATGTGGATAAATTATGCCTGGCTAGAAATGTCCAAGGCATGTGGGTTACCATTCAAGCTTATTAGGATGAATTACAATTTTTTTATTGTTCATTACCCTAGTAAAATAATATTTTCAAATTGTAATATGCAATAAGCCATGCGGACTAGAAAGCAAGCAAGTGGTAAACACTGGTAATAATGATTTTAAAAGCTCCATATCCTGATATATCAAAAAGCTATGTATGCATATGCACTCATATGCCTATTTGTTTGCCTCTGTTGACACACCATTGTCTATATTTTTGTGCTCCATACATATTTATTTATATTACTGCTCATGTNTGGCAAAGCAAAGATGTAATTTTGTGTGTCCATTTATGGTTGCTGAGTATCTGACAGTACCCCTAGTCAAGCATGTCTAATTTACAGAAGATTGGGCCAAGTGACATCTTGGACCGAATTTGAACTGATGACCTAGATAATGGAAAATCAAATGACTTTACAGTAATGTGGTAGCTGGAGCATGGATTAGTTTCAGACTTTGCAAAAAAAC
>VYZW01011363.1:2515-36158 GCA_013401315.1 Balaeniceps rex
AGTGAGAAAAAATTTTCAGACATTAAAAAAATGGAAGAAAAAAAATGGAAAGACACCCAAGCATCTGATTTTTTGAAGATTTCCTAGAAACAACTGTAGAGAGCAATTTTTTTTGTTGTTTCTTTTGGTTTTGTTTTTAATGTATGGACATCATCTAATGACACCAGCAGAATCTGCAACAGGTACCAAAGAAATTCTGGCAATTTTTACTGCATTAAGAAGTAATATCTGCTATGTAACACCTATTAATGGATGAGAAACACTCAAATAATTACATTTTCCAGAAAGTATCATTCAGCATTTTGAAAACTGTTTTTCCCTTATGTCTTGAGAACCTTTATATGAAGAATGTCTTAGAAGCACATCATTTGAAGGGATCTCCTGGGACATTCTGGGGACCCATTAAATGTAATCCTTTCATAAATTAATAAGGAGACATCTTAAGAATAATCATACTTCTTCCCTCTCGCTCTTACAATGGTCCAGAGACACTGGTTTTTTTGGCCAGAAATTAATTTTTAATGAAGTTTTTTTTGTAACCAGTTTATATCCATTTACTCATATATCATGCTTTCCTTTCAAGTACCTCTGCACTCTCTGTACGTTCATCCCTGGGAGCCATCTTCCTAGCAATCAAATCTCTCTCAGCATTCATTTTACCAGGGTAACTGCTTGAACACTTTTAGCCCCCACCCCCTTGTAAGGCAGAACTTGCAACACTGATTACAGTGCAAAAGAGATACTTATGAACAAAGAGGGTTTTTTACAATTGGCCTGATGCAGATCAGCTTAAAATTCAAGTATTTCACATTACAGTTTGTTAAATTAAGATAGCCATTACCAAAAGCTAGGAAAATAAATAAAATACTAAAAAAAGTAGGAAAAAAACACCAAAACAAAAAATTTAATTAAATCAATGGAAAGTCCATGAATATAACATCTAGTTCTGAGCCTGCCACACAAGAGATGGGCAGCTTCTCTATGGTACATATGACTATGAATGTCATGGAAGAGTTGAGCAAGGAATTAGTATTACTCCATTACTTAAGACACAGCAACTAAGGGACTGAACATTTTTTTTTTTCAGGCTTCTTTCAGCATTTTTCCCTTGTTTAAGTTGTTGACACAGTGTACCAAGTAGATCAAAGTATCAACAGGTTTAAGAACAAATTCATGCAACAAAGACCTGTCAAGATTATTAAGGAAGATCATATAACTTGACACATCCCTGAATGTTGTAGGGTGCACTGACAGAAGTATCACACTGTTCTTGTTTTGTACTTACCCTGTTTCTTTACAACTCTTGCCTTGAGTCTCTGTCAGATCGAGGTCACTGGAATACATGGATCTTTGTTCTGATCCAGTAAGCATGTTAGTTTACAAGTATGGGATGTTCAAGAACTTTAAAAATAATGCTGTATTATGTTATTCCTGTTAACTGGTCTTCAGTGGGTTTAACACACACCCCTTTTCTACCCTCTCCCCCAAACCCTGGATCTTTAGTTTATTTTATTAACATAACATAATGACATGATATTGACATAATAACATTGCAGTTCTGATTACATCTTTGCTGTTACAATAAAGAAGAAAATTCATTTTGTGCGATCAGTACAGAAAACTATTCATAGTAAAAGACAGAATTACCTCTCTGTACCCGTTTGTGTCTATCTGCGACACATGCCACAAGGATCTCCATGCACTGCTTTATGTCTCTCTCTTTTTAAATACTTTATTATTTTAAGTATAGACCTGACTTAATACAAGCCAAATTCAGCTGTGGTACAAAGGTCTACAAAGTTAATGGGTTTGAAATTGCTTGCAGCTTGACTGAATATGGTGCAATGTGTTTTAGTAGCAAGAAAATTGATGGCAATGATTTTGTTTTTAAACTGAATTCATAGTATGCTCCAAATGGCACCTCTTGGGCAAAGTGATGAGATCAGCAACTTCTTGTATGAATTTCATATATGAATTCCAAGTATGAATTTCAGCTCATAGCCAGTCAAACAACTGGTATTGCTACTTAGGCTACAACTGCAATGTAAATAATCAGTTTAATATTAGCTAACTGGAAAGGTCATTTTGAAAAGTGATTCATACCCTAATAAGTTATTCATATGCTACAGGTATAGTATGTATTACTTTAGATTTGCTGAATTATGAAGTTATTCATCAACCTTTGTCTGCTGTTTAGCAATGCTACTCAGGTAGTTGTAACACTAAATAAAAACCAGTGTACCCTTCTAAAGTCACAATAAAAATTTAGGTAGGAGAAAAAAAAAATATAACCAGGCAAAGAGAAAAAGAGCCACTTCTACTCCCCTCCCTTCATTTCTTCTGGAAAAGAGCCACTACATCTTAAATAAACATGAATTAACATGTTGATGTTTTATGCTTTCTATGGAAAGCTAGTTCTTGAAGGAACTGATATAGTACTTGGATAAGAGGAAGTTTATTTTGGTAATGATAGGCAGGACCAATGAAGAAGCTGACTAAACCCCCATAGTACTTAATGTTTTTTCTCAAGTTTATCTGGATGTTGTCCATCCACAAACTGGCTATTTTAGATAAGATTATACTTAGATCATGGAAACTGGTGGCAAATGACAGCCTTAATCAGTAGATCTCCAGGCTTACCAAAATTATTTGTTCAAACAGGTTTTTAAAAGACTTGATCTCTTCACCCTATTTGCAATGCTCCTTGTGTATTATATTAAAGAACAGATGAAATCAAACAGCTGCTTTTTTATTTTCTAAAAGGAGCAGAAAACAGGGAAAACATTTCAGAAGGTGTTTTATTTTGTTTTTTTTAAGTGGTAGTAGTGTTCTTAAATAGGCGGAAAACGTGTAACGAATTTTTAGTTGATACAGTTCACTGTCTACCTTCTTCCCAAATTAACTTACTTGAGACAGTAAAATAATTGCTTTTAAAGAACTAGTCCTGTTTGTTTCTCATGCAAACACAAACTTAAGTCAATGGAAATTCTCCTCTGACTAGAATCTGACAATGCTCATAGTCACCTTCATATTTAATAAGTACATTATAAATACCTCATTCTGCAGTAGATCTTACTTTATATTTGTAGTTCAAGCCACTACTCCCATGTCATGTCATTAACAATCTAGGTTTTGATGCACAGACGCAAGGAGAGAGAAATTTTCTGTTAATCAGAACTTCCTAAATCATAACAGCAGCATAAATGGATAATATTGTCCTATCTCATGTTATTTGGAAAATAAAAGCTGTTTACCTCCCGCCATTTCAAGAGATGCTTTCACATACTCCAGAGCTCTGAAACCCAGTGAAGTCAACTGACTCCTGCTCAGTGTGACAGCCTCCAGGTTAGTGCAACCAACAGTGCTTCCATGGAGCTACTCAAATGCAGGTTATTCAAAGGCTTAGGGGTCTTGTTTAACAAGGTTTTCTAAAAAGTAGAATTGTGCATGCACTTGTTTTCTTCGTTTCCTTTCCACATAATTTTTAAGTAACTTTTAAATGGATTTCTTTCCCAGTACAAAAAGATGTTAATATGATAAGCTGTCACCACAAATAGCTGTAGCCACATAAATGACTCTCCCTGTTTATGTTTATACTTGTTGAAAAAGAAGGCCATGAAAGGCAAATCATACATAAATTGGTCATAACACTCCAATAACATTCCTGTAGATAAAAATAATTAGTTACCTAAATACATGAACTGTGCTGTGAGAGAAAACAACAAAGTCAAAATGATGCTATTCAACCTCCTAGAAAAGACTTTAAAGCTTTATCTCTATAACTTTATCTTTCATACATTTCATGATTTATAGCCACAAGTGACAACAATATCTCTAACTCCATTTTGTATAGGCGTGCATGAAACAAAACTCTACATATTTCTCAGCCATCCATTCTTAAGTCAATCTTTTAGAACACCTCATCAGTCAAGGTTTATTTTCAGGCAGATATTTTGATTCTCATCTTCACTTGAAGAAGAGTTACATAGGCTAAAACAGCAAATCAAACATTACTTTTTGCCTGAATTCAATTTTTTCTGAAGGGTGAAAAGGAGAAGAGAAGGCAGTAGATGTATTTTAATCTTCATGCAGTTGTATAAATCAACTGGTAGCAGAAAACAATGGTTAGCTGAAGTCTCAGGATACGTTTCAGATTTCGGGATACAACTGCAGTAAAATATTAGTACCACTTAATCCAGCAGACAAACTCATTGATTTCAAAAATTCCAAATTTCAGGGATTCCCAACGCAAAAAGCAGAAAGAAGCAGGATTCTAGAAAGTGACTGCATTGTGGTAAATAAGACGCACATGCTGGCACCTCTTTTGGGGGATGTTCCTTATTAACAAGCAGTCCCTTATAAGTACTTGTAAAGAGCAACTCTTCAGGAAAAACAAAAACAAACTCAGTATCAAAGCAGTGAAAAGAGGAAACTTAAAGCACAATGACTGAACAAGTACTCATTCCTATGAATCTCCTGCATGAGCACAAAATAGATTAAATTCTACAAGCAAAACATTTTCTACTGCAACTTAACAAAAAATTGCTAACCTAAAGTAATGTCTATTATGTGTAGTGATAAAAGAAATAGGATTTTGCAATCTGGGAAGATGTCCATTTCATCCACTTGAAGTCCGTGTTCCCAGACACTGGTAAAAACTAATGAAGCCTCCTCTTCTGAGTGTTGTATCACCGCATATGTTAGAAAGCAGATTTACAGAGTAGAGTAGGCTATTTTGTTGGTTTGGGGTGTGTGTTTTGTTTTGGTTTTTTTATTAAAGCCAAGCTAATTAAATTTCGGCCTTTCACTCTGGATGAATTGTCTGGACAGCTTTGAAAGGTTAAGAAAAAAATCCTTTTGTTTCAGTGTAATAACATTGCCAGTTAAACTCCTCCCTTGTGATGAAATTAGGAGAGGGAATATTTGGCCCTGGTAGATAATTATGACATTCATAGCCTCTTAACTTAAGGGGCTGGGGGAGGGGGTTGCTGTCTGCTACTTGTTTTCAAACTGCTCTAATTTTCTGAACTGGAACAAATACACCACAGTTCCCTCTCCCCAGTCTTAAACACCAGCACTTCCCAAATAAAAAGCTTCAGTCATTCTTCCTAAAACCTACTGCAGCTATATTCTTAGAAATATAAATCCTCAACCCACGACTTTCAATATTTCCAAGGCAAATGATCCAAATCTAGTCACTGGCTTTTTCTTAACCATCCACACTCTTCTCTATCTCCACTTTAACATCAAAAAAGTCACAATCATCATTTAATACTCAGATAACACTGGTTTTCTTAAAAACAAACAAACTCTCACAAACACCACAACCTTCAGTTGATGATGTAAGCGTTCCCCACCGCTGCATTCTCAAAAGAAGATAAATCCCAAGAGTTTTTGGAATAGCCTCTCAAATGATTTGAATCACTTCAAGAAATTCTCAAGATTACTTCAAGGAGGTGCCAAAAATAAAAAATGCACAATAAATCCCTTACCACGATGATGTTTATTAAAATAATTAAAAAAATAAATCACTGTAGAATTTTCTTCTCCCTTAGCAACCTAAATGGGAATATTTTCCATATGCAGATATTTTCCCACTCCTGTTTACTATCCCCTGCTGTGGATTGAGGCTGCATGTTCCTGCTATTTCTACAGCCGGTTCAAAAATCTTACGCTCCCCTCCCCAATACAATTAACTCCCTTTATTTAAAAAAAAAAAAAAAAAAAAAGCCAGCAAGCTGGTTTTTTTAAATTGAGACTAATAACAACTTACTATCAATATTGGATTTATTCAGCTTTCCTCCTCTTCCTTTTATCTCCCCCTCATATCTATCCCCTATAATTTTTAAAACTCAGCTCAACAGCATCTGGAATTTCACTCAATTATTTATCTCCTGGTATTTGTGATAGTAAGATAACAAAACTGTGTAATCCTCCTACGCTGCAGTAATCGCACTTCACAAACTAGCTTTCTACCATTCCTCCGTTAGAGGAACCACAGACCACATCTCCATACACATTAGACCTAGGTAGATCAACGCAAAGCCTGAAAGAAGCTTTCGCATTCTTCTCCTCCTTTGCCATACCAGTGCTGGCGATGCTGAAAAGCCTCCGGACTGCTTCTGAATCGCTGCTTAATCGGGAGACCTCCAGAGCTCGTCCCGGGGTGGCAAAAGCACAGAAGCATTTTGATATAAATTGAGAGCATTTGGTGCCTCTTTGCTACTTATCACCGACACAAAACGTCTGTATGGTATGAGGTTTAGCGATAAATGCATTGAAGGAGACCTGCAGAGCTGCAGTCTTAATACCTCAAGGCATAATGTGTCGTCCCCCCCCTTTTCTCAAGCGCAACAGATCTCACTACCCCCTCACAAGACACCGTGTAGCGTCTGGGTGAGACGTTCAGCCCCGGCGCTCCAGATCGCGGGTGCCTGCGCCTACCCGCCCCCCGGCGCGCCCCCTCGGTGCCCGCAGCGGGGGTGGAGGGGGGNCCCACGACTCCGCTGACACCCAGGTAGGTTTTTTTTTGTGTTTGTTTTTTTTTTTTTTTTAAATTTTATTTTTCCCTCCCCTAAAATCTCCTTAAAAAGGCCCCGAGCGCGGGCCCCCGCCCACCCCCTCAGGTGCAGGCAACGTAGCGCTTTCAGGCGTCTCGCAGAGGGCGTCCCGCAGGAGGCACAGGCGGCACAGCAGCCCGGTTCGGCCCCACATGAACGCCAGAAACTTGCCCGAACAGCTTCGGGTCACCGCAATTATCCCTCGGGCACCTTCGCCGTGTCACACCGCGCACAAACACGCTCCCGGCGGCCCTCCCTCTCGCCGTCTCCTAAAGTAGCACAAACCCTCAAGTAATCGCATAGGTGACATCCAAAATAAATAAATAAAAATTTCAACCCAGAAAAACAAACCAAAAAACCCCAGCCACACCACAGCCCCCCAGTCCGTGTTTTACGAAGCGCTGTACGGGTATGCACAGACACATGAAAAAAGGCGAACAGTGCCCAGAGCGCAACCCCAGCACGCCCCGTCTCCGCACACACCTGCCTCCGCGGCGTTATTTCATTGCAAAAAGTCTCTGCATCCGCGCACACGCCCGCACCCCCCCCCTCCCCGCTGCTACCCCCCGAGCCGGGGGGGCTCGGTGACCCCGCAGAGCCAGCGGAACGGTCTTCGGAAGAGGAGAAACCCGGACAGGCAGACTTCAGATTTCTCCCTGGCTCTACTGACAGCACTCTCTCGTCCTAAAAATGAAGCCCACCTTGCCTTCCCCACAAGCAGACGCGTATTTTAAACCGCGATCCCTAACATTTTTTTTTTTTAATCGCTTGATCTCCCTCCCACATTTATCGCCCAAAAAAAGGCGAAACCCCGTGCAAAGCAGCTAACTGCACTTGGCACTTTCAAGCTTTTTTTTTTCCCCCTCATAAATGATTCCTCTCCCCGCCTTGAGGACTTAAAATAAAAAGGGGGGGGGGGGGGGGTGAATCAAGTTTTAGGTCCTTTTTAATTTGGTTCCAGGGTGGTACATTGCTTTATTTTTTTCTCCGTTTCTTTTCCGGTTATATGTTAATCTGAGCAAGCAGATAGTACAGGTAAGAATACATTTAAAAAAAAAAAAAAGGCAGCCCCTCTCCTACCTTGCCCGCTACTGAGGAGCAATCCGAGCAGGTAGAGAGGCAGGAGGCTCATGTTCAGGAGCTCGCGCTGGTGGACAGTTCCAAGTTGGAGGTGCTCAGCCCAGGCAAACCCCGCTGCCGTCCGCGCCCGCCCGTGCAGCCCCGCAAACGCGGAGCGCCGCTCGCCAAGTGACTGCCAGCGCCTCCCCGTGCCGCACTATATCAGGGAGGCAGCGGCCGCCGCGCAGGAGGCGGGCACACGGCAGACCGCGCGGATCCCTCCGCTTCACACGCACGACCGCACCACCGACGAGCGGCGGCGCCGCCGAGAGATTCTTCCGCCGCTCTGAGAGGCGGCCGCGGGCTGGAGGCTTGGCTCCCACCCTCCCTCCCCGCCCGCCGGCGGCTGCCCGGCGGGGGTGAGGCAACTCCTCCGCCTCGCCACCGCGGTCCCTCGGAGCCTGCTTCCCCCCGCCGTCGCTTGAGGGGAGACAGCCTAAAGGGAGAGGCGGCCGCTTGACGGAGGAGCCTACCGGGAAGCCCCAGCCTCCTGGGCAGGGAGAGCCGAGAGCGGCGGGCGCTTCGGCTACGCGCGCGAGGGGGGGCGCACTGTTGGGGGGCCGGCGTGGCTCTGGCACCCGCTGCCCCCCCCCAGCCCCGCCGGCAGTGCCCTGTCTCGCGGCGGCGTCGCCCCCAACGGCTGACCGCGAGGCCTTCCGTTAGGGGGCTGCGGGCGCGTGCCGCCCGCTGCCGCGAGGCGCCTGTGTGGGGCAGCGGCCGGCCCAGGAGCGGAGGGGAGGGGAGGGGGGGGGAGGGGGCGGGAGCGGTGCGGGGCCCAGCGATTGCCCCCGCGCCTTCGCCGTGCGGTGGCGTGCGGCAGCGCCGGGAGCGCTGTGAGCCCCGCGTCCGGGCGCGTCTTCGGCTAATCAGGCTGGGTTTATACCTATTCATTTAGCTGTCTAGGAATTCACCTGTTTTGACTTTCGTCGTTAGTACAGAGGGGAAAAATACCTCTGCTATTTGCTGCTGCGTGAAATAAAACCGATAAAAAGTGAATTGCTTACCTTTTTGATGCCTCAGTGCTGTCTCACTGAGAATCTTGCTTTGTAAAGAAAAAAACATGCCCTAAAGTAAAAAGAAGAGGAGGTGGATTCTTGTCCAGCTTGACTTTGAAGAGGTAATTTATTTTTTTTTTTGGTGTTAATTAAGCTATGGTCTCCAAAGCGGCTTCTATAAATTTGTCACCATCTGTATGATACATGGAAGGAGATAGAAGTGGATTTATATTAATGTGAAGCAGTAGTGACAGTAGTTAATAAAAGATTAATCCAAATTAACACATGCCTAATAATTTTGCCAACCCTTTTTTTACCCTTTTCAAGAGGATTTGGGTCTTGGGGAGGAGGAGGTAGACAAAAAAGTCCCTCTGCAGAAAACTAATACAAATGACATGACCAGTATCTTCAGCTTGACTCTTGCTGCATGGTAGACTTACAAAATTATGAAATACAGGAGGAAGAAATTGTGTAGTCAGATCTTGCTGGTGTCAACAAGATAGGTGATAAAACTGAAAGTCCTTCCTCAGAAGATGTTGTTTTAGGACACTGGGGAACATGTACGGAAAATGCTGGTAGAGAGGAGAGCAAGAGCTTTGTGCTGTTGGTTGGTTAATCTACACCATATAAATCAGAACCTTATTGCTCAACTACACACCATGTGGCCCTGCTCTTGAAACTAAAGATTATTGTAACCTAGTATAAAAAGAATAGGTTCATTTTCATGTATATTTAAGTGGGTATGGAACTGCAATTCCTCATACATTTTTGGAAATCCAAAATAGGGCAGCTTCAGCAAAGCCCTTTAGGTGAGAACTGGATTTATATTTAGGAGCCATTCTGCTCCCAAATGTTGGGAGAGATGCCTGATTTGCAAAAGCTTTTGGCTGGGGCCTTTAGAGCAGGTTCAGGAAAGCTCAACAAAAGGAAGTATTCTGATGAAGAAGTTTTCCCAGGTAAGAAGGTTCTGTCAGCCCCAGTACCCAACTACAGAAATAGACATCATTAATAGATTAATACAGAAAGATGATGAAAACAAAAATTAGATAAAAACCTTAAAAAAAAAGAAATATAAATCTTACTGGGCAAAAAGCAAGAAACCCTCACTATGAAGTGGATAAGATGCCCAATTTGTCAAATTTATCTTTGGTTTTAACGCGTTTGGAGAATTACCACCCAGCAAAAGTGGAATAAATAGGGAAAATAAAAAGAGTATTAATAAATAAAAACAAATAACTTGTATGCATACCTTAATATCTATTATAGTCTGCTTTAATTATGGGCCAAAAGTAGTACAGAAGCACCTTGATCTGCACAGGTGCGTAGATGCAAGGATTGAAATCCACATACAGCAGACACCCCACCATGACACCATATGGAAGCAAGCAGGAGGTCTCTTGCCCCACAAGAACTAAACATAATAGAAAGAATGCTACTATCCCACGTTTGCTTATTTTAAATAATAAATATGATGATAATTTCACCAGTGTCAGATCTGAGTGGCCACTTCTTGCTCCTTTGAAATGGGATGAGGATGCTTTGCTTCCAAACAGGATTCCTTGTCCTGAGAAGTCTGCTTAACTGCTTGTCTGCAGCAGTGAACAGCGCCTGCCATGTAGACTGTCCATGCCATTTTGCTACAGGATTTGGAGAAATCTGGTTTTAGTCCAGCTTCTCAAGGAAAAGGGAAACACGCTCTTCGCCTCTCTGAAGCAATGGAGTAACAACAACAAAAGATGGATATAAATCTCAAAGATAATCACATTCTTGTAGTGCTACTCTAAAAGAGAAAGACCTCACTGAAGGAAGAGGCAGCAGCTGGTTCGTCCACCAGTAGACATGTAGCTCCAAGTACTCTGTCACATACAGCACCTAAAATGTGTATGTACAGATCCTGAGACCATGCAGTGGAGGGATGGAGAGGAGAGGAGGGGACAAAGTACATAAGTATGCAGGGCTTCATTGTTTCTGCTGCTTATGGAACAACTCATTTTTTACAGAAGAAAGATCTGTAAAAAAGTGTATCATAGTGAACCACAACAGCATATCGCACTGAGGTCCCGCAGAGATTAGACTCAGAAACAGTGCTCAGCTTTTCTGCCATCTGTATCTATACATCTCTTGGTGTTTGTGCCCATACATTAAATGAACCAAAAGATGAGCATTTCAAAGTGCTGTAAAGCACTAATGGGTATCAATAGCAATACACCTGTAGTATCTGCCATTCTTTGGCTAATGGCATTTGTCTTTAAAGAGTGTGCTGTTTACTGGGGGGAAGCCTGACGTGGAGTTTAATGGCTGTACTTAGACTGGGGAATTAGAAAGCGTGATTTCTTTGTAATATCACATGCATAACAAACATGCTGGCAGAAAACAAACACATTTTCATGCTACATATGTTTTAAAAATAAGGCCAGAAATAAACTACAGTGAGCATTATCCCATGTGAACGGCCAAGAGGTGCAACATCAAGAAGTACTGTAATCATTCTGTCTGGGAAGCTATTCCGAAGGTGGGGAAATCAGCTTTGATAGGTTTTTGAAGCAATTAAAATACAACTCCAGTGACTGAAAAGACTTGCCAGAAAAATCTTAGGGGAAAAGAAGGGGAAATATTAGCTAATATTACATACATGTTTGATTAATACCTTAGATCTTTTGGAATACCTTACTCAGAATGTAAGTGTAACTATCTGTAAGTTCCCTGTCTTTTATCTGTCACACAATAGTCTCCAGCTTTCACAACTGTGCTGTCATATGCAGCTTTTCTCCTAAAAAGTTTTACTACTGGTGAAGTTAGCAAAAAGACAGCAAGAATTAATTTTCCCCCATGTTACTTACTTGGTTTGCCCAGTGGGATTGTATATACAGTAGCTTGTTAGCTGGTATGAATAAAAGTGGCAAAATTAGGCTCTGGCAACAGAACCATTTTAAGCTATCATCACTGTGCTTAAGTCAGTTTACAAGAACTGAGGATCTGTAAACTTGCTGTGACTGAACTTGCTTGTCAAGAAACATCTCCATGGTGTTTTTGCAAGGATTACTTTATTTTTAAATTGATTGATGATTGCATGTTCAATGCAAATGTAATTAAATACAGAAACTTAAATCTTGGTGATGATTTCATAATGGATATTTATACTGAAATACATGTTCCCCTGTGGACACTCACGCTGGATTTGCTTACTTGTCTTACATAAATTGAAATGTTAAGAAAGCACCTTAAAATTGGCTGAGAATTTTAGGGGAGCTTATGATAATGGCACAGTTACAAAGAAAGTGTAGAGAGATGATATGTCTAGATATAGCTGGTGAATGTCGCAAGGAGATCAGCATGTCCTAGGGCAATTACCAAATGTTTTGGGGACAGCTGATGAGAGAGAAAAGGAAAAGAGAAAAGAGAAAATACCCCTTCTTGCAAACCCTGTATCTTGCACTTGCAGGAAAATGCCTTCTGCAGGCAGGGTAATTTTCAGAGGTGCTTGTGAACCAAATTGCTGATCATCTCCAAAGTGAGTAATTATCCCAAATAGGATGCTTTCCTATGAACACTGAAAACACAATTAAAGTGGCACTAAGATAAATTATACAACAGTGAACAACAGCATTATTGTGGTAAGGAAATGATGCACAATAATCAAAAGACAGTTTCATAAATGTTTGCACCACTATTATATTTCAAGCTCTTAACATCTTATAGGGACTTCCATAAAGATCTAAAATTACTATAATTTTGGATTAACATTTTACGAGAAAGAATCAAAAACATTGTTTCCACTCTGTTTCAAGTCACTTTAAATAAAGAACTCTCCTTCCTGCTAGAGAAACTTAAAATGATCTTGAAATTATTCCGATACTAAGAAGAGACTCGTGGATTTTGTGTAGGGAGGATAATTTCCTGTATCATTTCTGGAACTGAATAATGACAAGGGCACGTGTAAAATAATTTTGTCCAGGTAAAGACGACTGCTTAATTTTTGAAGATAGCAAGGTTGTTTGAAGTACAGTGTGCTAATTTGATTACAATATAAAACATTGTGCTGACAAAAGAAATCGATAAGCTGAATTTATATGTCTGAAGGAAGCATTATATGCTTCTGTGTCTAGTGTAGCAAAAGTAGTATTTGAGAGATGAGACAAGGTAACTTGTCTGAACTCTAGAGACAGATTTTCATATCTTCCAGGTTACCGCATTTCTAGACATGTGACTCTATTCCTCAGATCAGTCACTCAAAAAACATGAATTCACAACAGCTACTATCCCATCGCTATCAGCTTCAGATATTTGGGCAGGGTTATGGACACACTTTATTTTACCTGAGAATGCAACTGCCAATGCTAAGGTGCTCCAGCTGGCTCAAATATAACTGCCAACATATTCAGCAACGTGGCAATTGTGTACTTTACCTCTTTTATGGGTTGCTTATGAACACCCTCACACACCTTTTTTTCATGCTAGCACCCTTCTTTCCTATTAGTTATCAGTGTTTTATTTTGTACAATTTCCAGAGCAAAGATTATTTTCTTTTTTTTTTTTTTTTAAATCTGGGAATATTGTGGATGCTACCAAACAATGTTTCATAAATTACTACATTTCCTTAGCTCATTGGAACTGTCACCTTCATGCCTGACAGGTATAAACACCTGCTTTTGGTTACCGAAGTCCCACCAGCCATTTGTTACCATCTCTTAGATAAAAATGAACTGTATTACCAGATCATGCAAGTATTAATATCTTTTAGTGCAATATCAGTTGAGTTAATTGAAGGGACCTTCAAGAATATTTTATTACTGCAGCACTGAAGAAAAGACAACAAGATTTGCTGGCCTTCGCCAAGATGTGCAGAAGTTATTTCAGCATGTGGAATAGCAAAGAATGGTTGCTNGTGTGTGTGCTCTTCTGTGACTGTGAAACTTGTTCCCTGAAGTGCTTTGAATCATGATGAATTTCAGAGACATTCGGAACAAAATGTAAATCACACTTATTCAGCCATCCATGCTTTCGTTAACAGCAAAGACTAAAAACATACAAAAACCCAGACCAAAGAAAGAAAAGTTATCTATAGAATGTAGAATTAGACATAAAGTGAAAATTAGAAAGTTTGTGGATGCATTTGGGTTACAGTTCTCTATCGTGATGCTAAATGTGCTGCACATTTTAAGCTCTGCCCAGATTAAATAGAGTATCTGGGATTTGGAGCCATCTGACTACCCTGATCCACTTCACTGTCCCAGTTTTCATTGGAGCTGGGTAATTGTTGACTTATATGTGATACAAGTGAGCAAAAAGGTATGATGGCTGATATGAGGGATGTCAACAGTCACTGAAACCTTTATGAAGGACTTCTGAGTCTTTGTTTATATACATAAATAAGATGAGGGAAAGGGAACACATATAATTTTCAGTATATTGATTTCTCAAAGTGATAAAAGAACTGTGTCCACATCTCCAATTCTCAATGTGGAGAAAAGGTCATGATGAAAGTGTTCAGCTGTGAATTTAGGAAAAGATTATCGACTAAATGATGGAAAATTCCAAAGAATGTGGATTTTAACTACAGGCTGTTACAAAAGGATGTGATCTAAAATCCATAGTTTGTACCAACACTTATCTTTTAATTTAATTTCAGACCCACAACTTCAGAAGTTCTTATTCATGAGGAGACATCTGCTCCTTTACTGAGATATTCTGAGCTCTTGACATCATCTAGCATCTTGATACAGCAAGCAGTTTCAAAGGTTAGCCATGTCGGTTACAAATTTTCTTTCATTAATTTTAAATTTGATGGGTTTTTAAAGAAAAGAGTGCTCAGTTTGGTTTCTCTAGACGCTGTATTATAAGAATAAACATCCTCCTGTATCTTTTCTAAATGGGGTGATCCCAATTTATTCATTATCTCACCTGCTTTTCTTCCTGTCTTTCTAATGTTTTTCATTATCCATCAGTCTGTTATAACTCTTAGTAAGGTAAGGAATTAAGCACAGTACTACAGTTGAGAACAAACTCCTGATTTATAGTGAATTATTTTTACACCCACAGACAGTGGTTTTTTGACAGCAACTGCCTTGCTTACCTTTCAACTCACTTCAAAGCCAGATTGTAATACCACACATATCTTCCATAATTTTTTTAAAAAAAAAGTCTTTATAGAAAAATTTTACATAAATTTCCAAGATCCTTAAGTAGAACAGGCAACTCTTTTTTCATTGCTTTCTTGTTCAGATTTTCAATGTAAATAATGAATGCTTTCTAATAAATAACCCTTTGAGTTGGCAAATGTCAGGGTGTTATGACATTTGTCTTAAAAAGGGGGGAAAAAGCTTGTATTGTTAAGCAATTCTATGTTATCCAAAGTACATAGACACATAAAATAGGATTTTACTTTTGAGATACATAATTTTACAGAGTTTTTTTTTCATCCATTCAAGATTTTTTTTTTTTTACCCACATTAACAGAGTGTGGTATATCAAGAACAATAGTTATAGAGCAGTACATCTTGTAGGGCACTAAAAATTCTCTGGGCAAGGAAAAACTTACTTGGAAAGATATATAACTTAAAATAGGGAAGCAAACAACCAATGATACATAGATATGTCGGTGAGAATCATACTGAAATTAAACATATCTAAAATAATAACAGTTGTTTTTACAATGCATTTGCTTATGCCTTTTTATGATACATTTCTTCTGTGTAGGTGTAGTTATAAATAAATAACAGGGAGTGAAAAATGAATTTTGAAAGAGAATTTTTACACCAACTTTAACAGATTTAAAATTTGAATGCATTTTTACAATTACATAAATAATTAATTTAATATGTTGGCTTGGGAGGGGTTGTATTTGGGAATTTTACCACACAGGGAAGCCTGTTCCATAGATCTATGTGTAACAAGCTGAAAACTTGAGAAAAATCTAGCTGGTAAATGAAATTTAAAATATATGAAGGCCTAAATTTTCATGACTGTTTTATGTGAGCAGACCTCAACCTTCTCAGAGCCTGACTGGCCCTGTGAAAGAATAAAGATCTCTTTCTACTGAAATATTTGTAAAATGAGGTCCACAAAGATCTGTTTTCCAGGTGTTTCAGTTCCTGTTTTCAGGTACACATGATATCTATACATATATTCAGGCTCTTTAAACTTGGACTATTCTATTTATGCCCCAGAACAGCTGGAAGCACAGTAAATGAGATTGGTACTCAGAATTAAGCTCAAGTCATCCTTCTGGCAATTTCTGTTGTAATTTAGACCCAGCATTTAACAATATTTTAAAAATTGTAAGAAACATCTCTTACTGCTTCATAGGTAGAAGCTTCTGAGTTCTAGATACATTCTTGGAAAATAAAAACATTTTAAAATCTCACGGTTGCCACAGATAATGCATGATGCTGCAAAATACTTACATTAGTGCAGAAGAAGCAAGATCGTCAGGGAAAACAAGCTAAGAAATCCTTTTTTGCAACAACTGTGCCAATAACTGATGAAATCATCAGTTATGTTTTTGACAAATGAGAAATCAGTGTACTGTATATATTGCTGTGCTGACTTGTTCTTCATAAGAAAAAGAAAGGGCGGAGGGTTGGGAAGGATCAATATTTGTCAAAAGCAGAGTTAGAAACAGAAAAATATACAGGATTAATAAAGATGATTTTTTAAAATATTTTCTTGAGGATTTTCTGGATTTTTAATTTAGCAACTCAGCAGAATGTAACCAAAACCTGTAGAAAGAATTAAAGACTCTTTTGGGAACAAGATTGTTCCCTCTACTTGCAGAAATATAAGGAATCAAAACCCATTGAAGGGGTATGGAAATAAAGAGTAGTACCTCCATGGCATTGTCTGCTACCCAGGGTACTTACTGAAGTAAAAATTATTTTTTGACTTGGGACTATCCATGTTGGTGGAAAAGATCATAAAGGATCATACGCAAAGTTTTCATCAAAATTTCCTCTGCAGAAGAAAGAAATTAGAAACTTATAGTAGAGGCGAAGAAGACAACTCGGCACAGAAGGCACTGGGGGTCGTGGTGGACACCAAGCTGACCAGGAGCCAGCAATGAGCCCTCACAGCAAAGAAGACCAGCAGCCTCCTGGGCTACATTATACAGAGTGTTTCCAGCAGATCAAGGGAGATGATCCTTCCATCTGCTCAGCCCTGGTGAGACACATTTGGTGTGCTGGGTCCAGTGCTGGGTTCCTCAGTACAAGAGAGACAGAGATGTACTGGAGCAAGTCCAGCGCAGGGCCACGAGGATGATTAAGGGCTTGGAGCATCTGATATATGTGGGGAGGCTGAGAGAGCTGAGAGTATTCAGCCTGGAACAGAGAAAGTTTAGGGGGATTTTATCAGTATGTAAAAATACATGATGGAGGACAGGAAAGAAGGTGGAACTGGACTCTTCTCAGTGGTGCCTGGCAACAGGGCAAGAGACAATGGGCATGAACTGAAATACAGGAAACACCATTTAAAATCAAGATAAATCTCTTACTTTGAGGATGGTTTCCTAGAGAGATTATTGAGTCTCTATCCTTGGAGATAATCAAAACCTGACTGGACGCAGTCCTGGTCAACCTGCTAGGGCTAACCCTGCTTGATCAGGGGTGTTGGACTAAAGAATCTCAGAAGGTGCCTTCCTTCCTCAGCCCTTTCGTGATTCTGTGACTCTGTCATATGACTCCCAAGCTGCAAGAGAAAGAATTCTTTAAATCTTTCTGTAGTATTTTCCTGTCTCTGAGCATCCTGGTTGCCTCAGGAACCCTTCCTCCTATTGAGTGACTTCTATGATGCCACAGATAGCAGCCCTAGAGGGTGTTAAGAGGTGTTAATGGTTTTTCATTTACATTAATTGCCAACTAAATCTCCACTTGAAAACGTTTAAGCACAAGAAACATGAAAGTATTTTTTCCGTTTTTTCTTCTTAATAGCATCCTTGTTGTGAAATTCCAAGCAGTCGTAAATAATGATCACTATGAACTGTTGAGTGGCATTTTATATGCGTGACGAATTTAAATAATAATAGTAATTATTAATAAGGTCCAGGAAAACTGGCAATTATTAAAAAAAAGAACTAGTAAAGAAGAAGGAATGACTCTCTGATTCAGGCCAATCCTACTATGTGTTAGGAATGTCACTTAAAAAAACGGTTACCCTTAACAGCTCAGGCTGTCTGTAGCTCTAGTAGTAAAATAATTTTGGAATTATGGAAAATTATGAGATATCAGAAGCACTATACAATACTTTTTGTTTGCTCTCATGAGACGGCTCTAACCAAAGTAATGGTTCAGCCTGTTTTTAGGGGTAGGGCAATCAGCCTTATCCTGTGTTATATATGCTACTGCACAATAAAACTCTTCTCAGGGTGATTCTTTGATAAGGGCTAATGGATACGCTCAGTTTTGACCATTGATATTCATCTCTCAGTCCATTTTTGTTATTTCTATGCATTATTCTTCCATTTTCTCTCTTTCTCTCTTTTTTTTTAAAGCTCTTTAGATGAGTTGTTAATTGTTCTCATGGTATTTTC
This sequence comes from Balaeniceps rex, assembly GCA_013401315.1. Lineage (NCBI taxonomy): Eukaryota > Metazoa > Chordata > Aves > Pelecaniformes > Balaenicipitidae > Balaeniceps > Balaeniceps rex. The sequence goes on from VYZW01011363.1 coordinate 20,713, forward strand.
CTTTAATAGTCTGTATTATAATTTTGTTGCCTTAGCATCCTTTGATATCCATAAAAATATAATTTGCCTGCTATTTGTGATTGCAGTCCATGTTTGTTCTTTATTTTTATACTTCTGCAGATCATGTTTTGGCCAGACTTTCACATTAGCTGGGTACTCAAAATATTTTTCTGCCCCAAGTTATCATCCACAGTGCTAATATGGCTACTGAACTGGAGCATGCACTTTTAAAAAACTTTCTGATGGCCTGAGGATGCAAGAAGTATGTGCTTACTCTCCCTAACAAGAACAGACAGGCAGCTCACTGAACTAACATGTATAGAAGATGGCATGGTGATGCATGGTACAGCTAGAGCTACCACATGTTGGGGTAGACCTGTAGTATAGGAACATGCAAAAAGAATTCTAGAAATCTTAATTGTCCACAATATTAACATTTGTCAAGATATTTTAATAAATATTGCAACTATATTTGCCAAAATCTCATTAACAGTACATATGACTTGAAGCCAAACTTTCTATTTCTCACATGTCATTTATTTAAACTGTCTCAAAAATCACAAACCTGACAGCCAGTAATATATTGTACAATGGCACTGAACATTTCCTGAGTATTTTATTGCCCTTGCTTGCAGCGTTTCTACTTGGGAGTCAGCTTGACGGAATTATTTTAGTGTTTTAATTGCGGTCTAAATGTGATTTGGAAATACGGGTCTGGATTTTTCATTCTGTGATCAAGAAAAACCTCCTGTGATGTCCAATGTGATTTCGGACTTTTTTTCTCTTCACAGTCAATAAGATTTGCAGAGCTGAGAGAGTGCCTTTTCATAGATAACCCTTTCCACAAAAGTCAACAGAGCAGTCATTCTCTGAGGGCTCCTCAATCCTTAGAAGCCTTTTGAAGGAAAAGAGTGGGAAAATGTTGAAGATTTTGCTTTTGCTTTGGCATTAAGACCCAAAAGGTTTACAGTAATGTATTACTGAGACTCCTATGTAAAACAATGTACCCTTTTTTGTCTGGGTACTGGTAATGTGCTTATTTTCTTCTCATCTATACATTTTTCCATTAAAAAAAAAAAAAAGAAAAGGGGGGGGCGGAAAGCCAAGCAGATACTTTTTTCTTTTTACTTTAGTGTTGAAAATATTTTATCTAGCCAGTTTAAGTGCAAAGTTGTACATCTATGTTTTTATAGCTATATCACTTTAAATACCAAAATGATAGAATTTCTTAAACACTCCATTCCATGATCTATGCACATGCAGCATTCAAAAAGAGAAAAAATACTAATGTAGAAAAGAGAGTATTTTCACAAAAATATGAAAGTAAATAGAAAGTCAAGGCCTCTGGAAAATTAAGTTTTTATATATGTTCAGAGCAGTTGCAGTATTTTCACTTAAGAGTCTACAATTCAAGCAAAGCAAGTATTTCACTTCGCTGCGTGTACTACTAGTTATATGCTGAGAGACAAATGACTCTTAAATGACTGAGTATAAGTACTTAAGATCTTTGTGTTTGAAAACCCTCAACTGGGAAATGAGATACACTTCCCCTTGAAGACTAACAGATGTATGTGCTGAGGTATGTAGGAAGGAGGTACCCTTGAAGAGCTGGACAAGGAAATGGATTTTGCATTCGCTTCTGATTGTTGTCAGCATTTTTATGAGTTTTATTCCTGGAATATAGAGTTCCACTTTGTGTATTTTTTATCATTTCTAGCTTGGACAATGGAGTCCTGATTTGCTTGGAATACAATTGCAAACCATGGAAGCAAAAAACCGATTAGGTTGCAAAGGACCTCTGGAGGTCATGTAGTCTTCCCTTTTCTACTTAAAAAGGGATAATTTCAAAATTAAAGTAGATTACTCAGGGCTTTACAAAGGCTACAGAGGGACTGCCATTCTCTTGAGTAGCAAATACAAAATAGGTGTTTAATGGAGTTGTAGTCTATTACGTAGAGAATCAGTGACAGCTGCTGTACTCTGCATTAGGTGAAAAGCATTTTTGACATTTTTGTTGTTTCTTTTTCTATTTTTTTTAAACAGCAGTGAATTTAGAAACATCTAAAAACACTCTTTGGTGTAGGAACATCGGAATTACCACAAATTCATCCATTTATTTCTCTATTATTTATGCATCAGTGGCCAACTCAATGGATGACTCAAAAAACCTCCAAACGAGCAGTAGATAGTCTGGTATAAGTCCAATACTCTCCAAAAACAATAGCTGATAACTGCACATATTCTTGTTCACATGAAAGATTCATTCATTTAAAAAATCTCTTTAAGTTTCCATCTTTAGCAAAGCTTTATGGCAACTCGTTTGACAAAGTTGTATAAGATAGTATTTTCTTTATTCATTCTGAATTTGCATATGTCTTATTCTACCAAATATAAATGGTGTCATGGTATGATTTATACTGTCTTCCATCATAACGTATATATTAAGCAATGCAAGAACAATATACTTTCTCTTGTCTGAAAGTATCTACAGCTGTAAATTCATCTATGAAAAATGAAAGGTATGCTTAATGATGAAATAGTCAGATCTAAACCAAACAGCATTATGTTAAGTAAGGCTGATTACTTAGAGGGTCTCTGGGGGAGCAGTAGTCTGAAAAACAGAATGGCCAAGCACTCCAGAGTTCTGGTCAAAAAAGAAATGCAACCTTCTGTCCCCTTCACTGCTGTAAGAAAGGCTAGAGTACAGATCAGTCTCCCCAGTTTCAAGTATCATAAGGTCAGATAGTCTGTTATAGTCTGTTTCTGATTTCATATACTGTACACTGGGCACTATATCTGCTGAAAAGCAAAGAAAAAAGAGGCTCACAGGACCTCAGTGCATTCACATCCACATTCATATCCAAAGAGAGGAATTTTTGAGAAATCAAGCTATTTTGACAGTAGTTTCAACTGGATCAAACTTGACGTATCTGAGGTAATGGTATATTATTATCAGTCTGTTTCTATTTATTCTTGTCCCACAATTTTAAGTCTTAAACTTGATTTCTGTCTTCATCTGTAAGTTTCTGATTCTTGCTGTTGTTCTAAAACTATTATTTTCTTTTTGTCTCACATAAGGATAGATACTTTTTTATGATCGGTTGTTAGTACCTTTATGAATGAGTTCTCCAATGATATGAAGATCTACCATTACAGCAAATTACTTTTTTCAACTATACAAAAAGAGTCTGATTTTTTTCAAAATGCAACTAAGTCTTAGCCAGGGTGGGTTTTAATTCATTAAAGGAGGAAAAAGTTTTTTATAGCTGACAAATTAAAGGGGGAAAAAATTAACCTATTAGCAAATGTTCTACATTGGATTAGCTTTACCAAAAAATTGACTTAAGAATGATGTTTCACTAAAACAGATATAAAAATGAAATAAAAATATAAAAATTCAATTAACAATATTAATTAGAGGCCTTACACATGTAAAAGATTTCTAACATGCTGTCATGGTTTAGCTGCAGTCGGCAGCTGAGCACCACACAGCCGCTCACTCCCCCTCCCCCTCCCCAGTGGGATGGGGGAGAGAATCGGAAGGGCAAAAGAAAACTCGCGGGTTGAGATAAAAACAGTTTAATAATTGAAATAAAATAACAATAATAATGATAGTAATAATAATTGTAATGAAAAGGAGAATGAGAGAGAGAGAAACAAAACCCAGGGGAAAAAAAAAACAAGTGATGCAACCGCTCACCACCCGCCGACCGACGCCCAGCCAGTCCCCGAGCAGCGATCGCTGCCCCCCGGCTAACTCCCCCCAGTTTATATACTGAGCATGACGTCATATGGTATGGAATAGCCCTTTGGTCAATTTGGATCAACTATCTTGGGCCCCCTCCCAGTTTCTCGCGCACCTGGCAGAGCACGGGAAGCTGAAAAAGAAAGTCCTTGACTAGTCTAAGCACTACTTGGCAACAACTAAAACGTCAGTGTGTTATCAGCATTCTTCTTACACTAAATCCAAAACACAGCACTATGCCAGCTACTAGGAAGAAAAATTAACTCTCTCCCAGCTGAAACCATGAGACACGCACATTGGCCAAAAAACTTCTGATTGGCCTATGAAAGAACTGGAACCCCCCATCTTGTTTTAGGCAACAAAAAGAGCAGTGTACCCACCATTCATGAGAATATAGCAATCCAACATGATTTCAGTGCTTGTCTCTGACTCTGCAAATGGCCCTTTTGCTTACTGAGATTTGTGCATATGGGTGCTTATCTAAGTTCCTAGAATATTAATTAATTTCAAGTGAAAAGATGAAGTTTTGAATTAAAAAAATGACACAATTGTGCAATGAACAGGCCTGGGAGAATTCTGTATGTGTGTGGTGGGCTGTAATTTGTACCTTACTACCTTTCTGCTGAGGAATACTATAACAAAGACCAAAAGAGATTCTTTTTGCTTCAACTTCCAGCCTAGAGACTGTGGTTATGTTTGCAAGGACAGTTTTTATTCTCTGAAATGAAAGAAACAAGAAGAAAATATAAAATAGTCCATTAAAACCAAACTCTTCTGTTTGTGTCTGGCCTGCTTGTCAGGAACAGCATACCCTGTAATTGAAGTTAACTATCCATACCAGTACACGTGTGAGTAACTCTACTGCTCTACTGTATTCCTCTAATCCAAGAGATTAATAAAACATAAAGCAATAAATTTAATCAAATCCCAGATTACTGGGGGTGAGAAGGAGAAAAAGAAACTGCTGCACAATGTTTGGTCTTAAACACCTGAATAAGAAAAGTGGACCTGTGACTGCTAGGGTTATTTTCAAGAACATACCCTGGTTGTTCAGTGCAACATTGTTTTCCATCACACATAATTTTCTCACTCTGTTTTAAGGGCACTCTTCAATTATCAGTTATAGGAATGATCTGTTGAATTCCCTGAATCGTGTGCTGAATGCTTATTTCTTAGAATTATCTTAGGCTTTAAGACACAAACAAAACAGGTGGTTGCCAAAGGCATGAAAATATTAAAAGCAGCAAAGTGTTTACTAACTGAAAGAGAAACTGCACTCCATGAAGAACACATTTTCTTTAATTTCTTCTTGGCAGTAAAAATCTGAACTGAAGTTTGTTTGAGAAAAAGTGGATAGAATAGTGCGAGGAAGAAAAGACAAGACATGTTTAGAAACTCTTTTGTGTCTATCTGTTACAGGACAGAATGATTAATTTTGATTAGCATATCAATATTTCATTAGACACAAGAATCACAATTTTTAACATTTGGTAGAAACAAGCTGTATTAGCCTATTCCCTCTATTACTGAAGAATTGTCTTTACAGAATACCTGTACACACTGTACCACTACATTTCAATCCTGGATCTATTCATCATTGATCTATTTAGGTAGACAGAAATATGCACATATATTTGTGCCTCCATGTGCTTTTATGTGACTGTGTGTGCAGGTTTATGTTTAAAAATGATACATAAATACATATTTATGTATGTATATGTACATATATAAAGAATAATGTGTTTATGTAAGTGCCCTTTCTCCGTGTTTGTACATGGACTGCATTCTGGGAGCAATAAGGTGATTCCTTGTGGGAAGGGCCTTCTTTGACCAGTTACGAGTTGGAAAAAAATCTGCAGCAGAATTATGCCCATCCTTCAGCATAGCTGGTAATCAGGTACAAGGAGTCTGCTCCTCCTGCTCCTCAGGAATAGAGTGAATTAGTCCTATAGTTTAGAAAGTGATGTAAATTAACTTTGCCATGGAATATATAGACTGGAGTATAATGGATTAATGTACAGAGCCTTTAGGAGAACTGTAGGGGCATCTGCACTAAGAACAACATTGCAATTACTTCTTTAGATTTTTAGACTTTCTGATTAAAGTTCAGGTCACACCTGCAAAATTTTCAAAAATTCATATTGCCTCAGTAGACACACTGAGGATTACTTTCTTCTTCACTGCTACTTAGACCACAACTTACATTTTATTATTTCATAGCATTGGCATAGGAAGGTAATAGTTGGCTTTAGTATCAGTCATCTAACTCAAATATTTCCTCCATACTGTCCTTCTAAGTCTCAAAGGGAAGAACACAAATCAAGCATTTTTACTAAGACTGGTGCACTCTCACTAAAAGGAAAAGGGTTTTTCAGGAACACTTTTGATCAAAGATACATGTAGAAAAGTTGCTTTTTTTTTTTTTTTTGACTCAGGAAAGATAACTGTAACAGGGGAGACACTGGTGCAAACCAACTGGAAGGGAAGAAAAGCATAACGAACAGCCAACTGCACCTCCAGTTTACAGTGCCTCTAATGCTATTTGAATCTACCAGCTATAAAGAGCCATCCTCAAAGAGGCACACTGCAAAAAAACATTCATAATTCAAGAGTAAGAGCTCTGTGTGAAAAGCTAGTCAAGATCGGTGGCCTTGGGGAACATCTGCCCTGGTCTGGCAGAGAATTTGATGGCATGTGATGCTTGCCCAAGAAACAAACTCAGGCACAATAAGAGAACTTGAATTATTTTCTGCAGCAAAGGTCGCAATCAGATCCCTCCTTAGTGTATATACTCTATACTCACATTAAAACATAGCTGTGGATTACAGACCTTCCCTGGTTTTTGGTCTGCTATGTTGTCTTTAAGAAAGCTGTTGATAGGTTTAGTGGACAGGAAGAAGACTCCAGCATCTGGAAGAAGTATTGACACTTTCAGAGTGGACATGATTAAAGATTAATAAGTTATTTTATCTTTTACATTTCATATTTCTTTTTCTGTTCTATAGGATATTGTATTTTCCCTCTGGCTGTATAGCAGATACTGTTTATTACAATTTGCCTTTCAAGCATAGGGGAATATTGCAAGCTAGTATAGATGGGAATATGGGGACTAAGTGCTGCAACTTCTGTTTCTCCCCTTCTTTTTGCAGCCTTCATGTTTAAATTTTAATGTATCTGAACATGTTTAAGCCTTCACTACACAAGCATACACCAATAACATGTATTGTCTGTGTGCAGTTCACATCCTCTGTATGCATCTACAGCTGAGGAGCTACAGTGGGGATACCATAATCATGCAGTGTAGACCTCAGTCCATATTACTTCAGCTGAATCCAGCTATTCAATTAAAAGTTGGAGATGACTATTCAGTTAGATAAGCTGCTAAAATTAGATATCTCTCCATGACAGCATTTGCTTCTTCTTTTGTCGTCTTTTCAGAAGGACTTTGTCTGGAAATGAAAGAGCTGCGTTACATTTTGCTGCTCTGATTCATCCTGAAGTAGAGTTGTACTTATGTGAGTTTTGATTAGACTCTTAATGCAAGAAAATGAAAGTCTCTTCCATAGGGATGACAAAATCAAGCCTTTACGATATTGCTAATCATAAAAGCCTTGGGCCAGGGGTTGCTAGTTTGTTTGGTGTTTTATGTCATGATGTGGCACAGTGAGGCTTTGGTTGTGAGAAGAGCTCACACAAACAACAACATAACTTGTTTTCCATTCTTTTCCCTCACCCGTGCTTCTCCAAAGGAAACACTTTAAAACAATTTTGAGAGAGCAATATTCCTTGCCAAAAGTGAAGGGCAGTTTTCTCAGGCAAATAAGAAAATAAACTGAATTACTGAGAAGACCAGTTCACATTTGCACAATGCAGTACTTCATGTTTGCTCCCTGCACTATTTTTGATGCGGAGACAGGCATTGACTACATTAAAAGCGTGGAAGTATGGCTCTCCAAAGACATCACTGAATTGGCAGAAAATAGAATCAGGTTTTATAATTGAGTAGAACTGGCATTTGTGAAGGCATGCAGAGATTGGAAGGATCTTGGGAAAAAACTACGTATTGGGTAAAATCTCCGTTGCTCAATATCTGACAATAAAAAGAGCAGGGTAGTGATGAAAATTTGCTATAAGACACATAGCATACGAAGCACAGAATACCATTACATGACACTGACCACAGAAATTTAAAAAGAGTTGAAAACAAAAAAACTATATATTACTGCAAGGCTAAAACATACATATTAGTGTGAGGGTGTCAATTGTTTTAATGTTTTAGTAAGGTGTTCTCTACTCAGAAACATTTAGAGACATCAAACCAAGCAATTTAAGGGGTAACTAGCTGTATGTCAATCTGACAGTGCTGCTTATGCCTACATTACAACCTTGAAATGTAATTGTCATTACATAATTAAAAATTCAAATGTAACACATACATGCACAGAAAGGAATACTATATCAATTATTTTTTCTAGATTTTGAGATTTGAAAGTATGCAAAAATATATAAACATAATATATAATCAGAAGAGTATCTTGTACTAGAGGTGCTGTTATGCTGAATATGAGAAAGGTCATAATATAAAGAGCTTGAAAGAGCTTTAAAAATATTGTTCTCTTTCTTTTCTGTTTGGTTTGCAAGGTTAAATGGCAAACCATATAGTAGGCATAGGGACTACTATCAGTGAATGAACAGGAAATAATACTTTTAGAAATACCTTATTTGTGAGAGAAGCATATTGTGATAAACAGAACAGTAAAAAAAAAGACAAAAAACAAAAACCAAAAATGCCACCACCCCCCAAAAAAACAAGGAAACAAGATTACATTTCTTACAGCCTGACTGAGACAGCATTTATGTCCAAGAAGTCATCTGGCTTGCTCCAGTGCCTCAGTTTCCTTTTACTAATATGGAAATAATAGACATTACTTCTTACAATGTACTGAGAGCTTAACTCATTAGTTATTATAAAGCATATAGGTCTTCACATAAAAGGTATTACTGAAGTGCAAGGGCATTATTATAATATAAAAAGAATAAAGTGTGAAACATAAAACACTTCAAGCACAGAAAAGAATGGGAAGTTTATAGAATGAGGCCAAAGGAATGGAAAAACAATTTTAAGGAAACGTGAAGCCAAGAATGAAATAATATTACTGCAGAAATATTCAGGAGAAAGGGAGTTTCTTGGAGTGTGTAACCCTTTAAGAGACAGCAGGGATAATGTATTGGTAGAGGTGACTGTCACCGCAGGCTATTTACATGAACTTGTTGCTTCAGCATTCTCAAAGGAGGAAAAAAGGCTGAAGAGAGAACTTACAACAGGGAAGCACTTATACCAAATCAGAACAACAAAAAATTGAAGGAACATAACGTTACATGAGTAAAAAAAAAAACAATTTGAAAAAAGAAACATATCTAAGACAGACACTAAAATCAACAGGACCCATTATAAAACAGGGGGAAAAACAATAAATGAGATGGTGGGAGCCTTCCCAATCAGAAGTAATAATAAAAAAAAAGCAAGCAAAACCCATCCAAGTCTGGAGTTACATAAAGCAAACAAGATAATGCTGAGTAAAGGTAAAACAGAGAAGAACAGCAACATTGTTTAAGGATTATCAGGATGGTTTCACCAAAGATCTTGGTGATGAGCAAATAATACACAGGATTTGTCAGAGAAATTTTGGACAGAATGTACAGCCTTAAAAGAAACGTTATGAAATCTCTATTACATGACCACCCAAAGATGACTTTCAGCAAGGTCGTCTGGTATTGCAGGAGATATATGCAGTTTATAAGAACAAAGAGCTATCTTGAGGAGTAAAGACAAATAGCATGAATAAGAAGAAACAGGCAGAAATGGATATATGTGACAAGTGCGATACTGCAAACACCAGTATTGGGTCCTGCTCTTTTCACTATGTTGGGAAAGAGAAGGATGTTCTATTTAATCACAAAATATAGTGAGGAAGCAAAATGAACAGCAGTGGAAAACAGGAATTAAAAAGTCTGCAGAGAAGAAGAGCAATTACACTTAAAATAGCCTGAGTATTAAACCAACTTAAATGCAATTAAAATGGGGGGGGGGGGGTTGCCCAGAGCTAGTCACAAAATGTTATATAAAATATAGTTCATGAACAAAAATGAAGAAATAAGTATTAAAATAAAATTTTAAATCCAAATTTTTGGAAAAAATTGTCACCTTCTTTGAGGTTTACAATAGTTTGGGAATCATACTTTTTCTAGTAGTGAGGACAAAGTAGTTTCATGCATGATCAAAAGATAAATGGGACTGAGCATCTAAATAGTAAAATAAATTGTTACAAAAATCTAATTTCTTTCAGGACAACGAACAGTTATTTTATGGGAAATTAGCAGGTAAGTAAAGTAACTTTTGTAATAAAGACTATATTTTGGTCCAAAACATTGTGGACATTTTGCTAAGTCAAGACAATAAGTTTGCAAGATACCAGGTTTCTGGTATCTTGCAAAGGTAGAAAGTAAGCATTTCCTTGATCTGTGATAACCAGTGATTATGACAACATTATATTTATTTGTATAAGCGGAATGAAGAAATGAAGGGGTGGAGAATCTACTCATTTGAAAGTGTTTTCCCCTTATCTGCAATAAATTGGCTCTGTAGCTTTTGCCCTAAGAAGACTATTTGAATTTTGCAAATATTACATAGTTGCAAAAGTATACTGCTATACATCATAAGGTTCAACCACTGTTGAAAGGGAAATAGTAAGGGGAATGAAAGGGGAATAGTAAGCATCCTTTTCAGGCATTCTATTTTTTATTTTGTCTTTCTCCATTAACTATTTTTGGAATCAGACATAATTTTGGCCACATTTGAACCATTCAGTAAATAAATATTTTCTTCCAGAAACATTTGTAAATTGGATATATATCCAATTCTGTGAGGTACTTGGGATTTAGTCCTGGTTTTGTTTTACTTTCTGCTTTAATAACAGACCCTCAGAATCCCTTTCTGTCATTACATTGCCATGGAAAAAATACCAGGTCCTGACCTGTCTCTGCTACTGCTTTTGAAATATTTCTAATAAAACATGTTAGTGGAGAACTAGAATGAAAATGTAGCAAGAAGTAGTCACAAAGCCACATTGCTGAAGCTTTATAGCATTATGACTAAGACTTCTAGGATCCAAGGTAGTATGAAGAAGCAAACTACTTACTTTTTTAGTTTTTGTGTAAAAAAGTTAACACCTGAAGTCACTTTTTACATCGCATCCAAGCAAACCCTACAGTTCTTTAAAGTGCATTGTACTGCTAACAGAGGCAGCCAAAAGATGCAGCAGTTTGTGGAGCAGGGCACACTGGTGGGGGCATGGAAAGCAGCAGGAAGCTCTGTGGAGGGCAGTGTCCCCATGTCCCCACATGCAGCAGTGGTGGTGAGGTCCCACATGGCACAGCCCCCAGCACCAGGCCTGTCAGAGGACTCAGCTCAACCCAGGTCCAAGAGAGGATGCAACTCTGCAGGGTTGGGGCTGTAGGGACAGTGAGGGCCTGAGGGAGATGCATCCTTGCCTGCAAGAGGTGGCTGCTGGCATCCCCAGGTGGAGGGGCTGCAGGAGGAAGACAGCAGCCTGCACAGCACCAGGCATGGCACAGAGGTCCATCTTCTCTGAGAGCATGCAGATGTGAGGCGAGCCTCAACCTGCAAGTATACCCATGGAGGTAGAGCAGTTCATGCTTATAGGGTTGGGAAATGGGTATCCCCTGACAGCAGAAGCTGGAGGGGTCTAGCACCAGGATGGCTCCAACCCCCCCTGGGTTGCAGATAATGGGCTGGGAGCTGTGTCGAGCAAAGTGCCTGAGAGAGCAGCACCGGGGGAAAAGCTGAGGGACTGTGGTAGGAGACTCCCTTCTGCAGGGGACAGAGGCCCCCACTTGCCAACCTAGCCTGCTTTCCAGGGTGGTTTGCTGCTTGCCAGGGTCTTGGAGTGGGGATGTCATGGAGAGGCTGCTGAGGTTCATCCAGCCCTTGTCCAGTTACTCCCCCTGCTCTCCCATGTGGGCACCAGCAGTACAGCCAGGGGAGACCTGGAGTATATCAAGCATGACTGCACAGCTCTGGCGGAGAGGGTCTAGGGCAAGTGGTGTGTCTTTGATCCTGCCGGTGAGGCAGAGAGGCTTGAGGAGGAGTGAACAGATCTTGCAGGTCAATGCCTGGGTGCACAGATAGTTTTGATGACAGGGGTTTCTCTTTTATGACCATGGGACCCTTTCTGGGGATGATGGACTGAGAGAGAGACGGGATCCACCTGACCAAGTGGGGCAAAAGCATCTTTACCAACAGGCTGACCAACCTGCTCAGGAGAGCTTTAAGTTAGAAATGATGAGGGTGGGAGATGAGCACCCACCACCACACACAGGTGGGGAAGTGGTAGACCTGGCTGACAAGTGAAGGGAACAAGATGATGTAGAAAAGAGAGACTCTGAAAACAACAAATTGGGGCTGAAAGGGACCCAGTTCAAACATACACACATAAATAATTGCTGAGGGGACATCTTGATGGGGGAAGATCGAAGATCTCGTGCCTTTTCTGGGAAATCAGCGCAACTGGGTGCCTCTCTGAAGTGCCTGTACACTCACGGATGGAGCGTGGGGAACAAACAGGAGGAATTAGAGGTACATGTGCAGCTGCAAGGCTATCTCATTGTCATGGCAGCGATGTGGTGGGATATCTGACACAACTGGAGTGCTGCCAAGGATGGATACAGGCTCTTTAAAAAGGATGGGCCAGGGAGGTGAGGAAGGGAAGTTGCCTTTTATGTGAGAGAGCAGCAGGGATGTGTTGAGCTCTGCCTTGGGAGGGGTAATAAGCCAGCTGAGAGCTGATGGGTCAGGCTTAGAGGGCAGACCAACGTGGGTGACACTGTGGTGGGTGTCTGCTACAGACTGCCTGACCAGAAAGAAGCAGCTGAGGCCTTCTTCAGACAACTGGAAGAAACTTCACGTTCACAGGCCTTGGTCCTCATGGGGGTTTTGAACTACCCTGATATCTGCTGGATGGGCAACACAGCAGAGCATGAGCAGTCCGGGAGGTTTCTGGAGTGTACTGATACCTTGAATGGGTTTCTGGAGTACAGTGATGCCTTGAACTTCCTGACACAGGTAATCAAGAAATAAAGAGAAACAAGAAGGACTTCTACAGGTACATCAGCAGGAAAAGGAAGACTAGGGACAACGTGGGCCCACTGCTGAATGGGGCAGGCTCCTGGTGACAAAGGACATGGAGAAAGCTGAGGCACTCAATACTTTCTTCATGAATCCCAGGCCCTGAGGCTCATGGGAAAGTCTGCAGCAAGGAAGACTTGCCATCTGTGGAGGAGGATCAAGTTAGGGAACACTTGAACCGCCTTAACATACCCAAGTCTCTCAGACCTATTGGGATGCACTCACAAGTGAAGAGGGAACTGGCCAATGACACTGTGAGGCCACTCTCAATTATGTGAAAGACTGTTGTAATCTGGGGAAGTTGCTCAAGGCTCGAAGAAAGCAAATATCACCTCTATCTTCAAGAATGGCAGGGCTGGGGAACTGCAGGCTAATCAGCCTCACCTCAGTCCCTGGGAAGGTGATGAAGTAAATAATCCTGGTAACCATTTCCAAACACACAAAGGACAAGAAGGTGACCGGGAGTAGTCAGCATGGGTTTATGAAGGGAAAATCGTGCCTGACGAACCCGATAGGTTTCTATGATGAGATGACTGGCTTGGTGGATGAGGAAAGAGAGGTGAGTGTTATTTATCTTCACCTTAGTAAGGCTTTTGGCACTGTCTTCCATAATATCCTCATAGACAAGCTGATGAAGTTTGAAGATGAAGCAATGAAGATTGAAGTGGACAGTAAGGTGGATTGAAAACTGGCTGTGATGAGCAGCACAGAGTCAAGCTGGAAGACGGTCCCTAGTGATGTACCCCAAGGATCAATACTGGGGCCAATACTATTTAACATCTTCACTAATGACCTGGGTGATGGGACAGAGTGCATCCTCAGGAATTTTTCAGATCATATAAAACTGGGAGGACTGGCTGATACACCAGAGAGTTGTGATACCATTCAGAGGGACCTTGACAGGCTGGAGAAATGGTCTGACAGGAACCTTGTGATGTTCGACAAAGGGAAGTGCAAAGTCCTGCACCTGGGGAGGAACAACCCAATGCACCAGTATAGGCTGGGAGCCCACTGGCTGGAAAGCAGCTTTGCAGATTAAAAACAGGGTGTCCTGGTCAGCACCAAGTGGACCATGATCCAGCAATGCTCCTGTGCAGCAAAGAAAGCCAACAGCCTCCTGGCCTGCATTAGGCAGAGCATTGCCAGCAAGTTAAGGAAGATCTTTCCCTTCTACCCAGCCCTGGTGAGACACATCTGGAGTGCTCTGTCCAGTCCTAGGTTCCCCGATAAAAGAGAGATAGAGATATACTGAAGTGAGTTCAATGAAGTGACACGAAGACAAGAGCTTGGAGCATCTGTCATATGAGAAGAGGCTAAGCAAGCTGGAACTGTTCATCCTGGACCAGAGAATGCTCAGAAGGACCCAAGTCTAGTGCATGTACCACCAGACTGTTCTCAGTGGTGCCCAGCGAGAGGACAGAAGGCAGTGGACACAAGTTAAAATACAGGAAATTCCATTTAAAATTAAGAAAAACCTTTTATTGTGAGGGTGGCTGAACACTGTAGCAAGTTGTCCAGAATATGTCTTGACTCTCTATCCTTGTAGGTATTCACAACCTGAATGGACATGACCCTAAGCAACCTGCTCTGGCTGACCCTGCTTTGAGCGTGGGGTTGGACTAGGCGATGCCTTCCTGCCTCAACCATTCTGTGATTCTGTATTTAAAATGTTCAATACTGACAATCATCGTAAATTTGTTTTAAAAATGTTCTGTGAAAGCTTTTGAAGCTTTCAAATCATTAGATGTGTGATATTCATTATCAAGAAGTATGTTAGAGTAACACAAAGTTAGAATGAACATAAATTTGCTTAAAATTATCTTGTGAAATAAAATAATAAATTAACTTTTGAGCATAAATCTTATGGATTACTTAAATTTAAAGAACTTAGAAATGTGTAAAATAATATTGACACAAAAAGTATCCTTTTTTCAATGGGCAATACTAAAAAGACAAAATCACCTTTAATCAATATAAATATAAATGGGAGACAAACAACAAATAAGCAACCAAACCAAAACTTTAGTTATAACTAATTCAAAAATACAGTCAGCTTTGGGAAACTGACCTTCCTACAAACCATCTGGATTTCAACCCTCACCACATTTTAATCTAAATTACAGCTGTCTCAAAAGTAGTGTAGATTGTAAAGAAAATGGTATTGACTTCTAAAGCACTTGATTTATTATCTGTTTCTTTCAACAATGAGAAAGCTATGGGCTTGGTAGCAGCCAGCCAACAAGATGTGACTGCAGATATTTCTTCCTAAAGGGCTGAAGATAGGAGTTTTGTGAATGATAAAGTCCATCCAAATCCATCTCAGATGCAGTTAATTTACAATTCATTCTCTAGGAAGGAATTTTGCTTTCTATCCAGTTGTAACTATTAAACAGTTTAGTCTTTGTATGCTGACATATTTGATTTATGCTTGTGCTGGTTTTGGCTGCGATAGAGTTGATTTTCTTCACAGTAGCTAGTATGGAGCTATGTTTTGGA